>NQVE01000018.1:2532500-2688768 GCA_003260385.1 Cuscuta australis
GTGGAAAATGACCCTGCTACCCTTACAATATTCACACCCCAACCATCCCACTCTCTCAATCTGTTTCGGCGTCTCCCCATCTCTCATCACTTTACCGTCTCCATCTCTCATCCCTCCACTTATCTCTATGAGACTTATCCAAATTTTGATAGTGGATATTAAAAAATATTTCATTTCGGCCCAAAGCCAATAACAATTATTTTTATTATTAATCAAAACAATTTGATTAATTGATTATTTATTTATTAATAATTCTAGGGTATATTTTGGGGTGTTACATGTTGGAAAAGTGATGACGATATAATATATGAGTGTGATCTGTCAACTGTTGGTGACTTGCGATTGCGCAATGGTGGCCGGCAGCAATCGATGGTAGTGTAGCGGTGATAATGTGACAGTTATAATGTGTAAATGTGCTGAGTATGACAATGATAGTGTGCACTCCTGTTTTGGTCTTAAAAGACATGATTCTTATTTCAGTATTTTTATAATTTTTACTCCTATCAAGGAAGTAAATTCTTAAAATAATCATTTCTAATGAAATACTTTCCTAAAATAGTTTTTTATTAATTAAATATGTGTATTTGATTTGAATTTTAGAAGATATTTTAATAGGTTTTTAATAATTTATACATTATATATAGTCAATGTATTATTTTAATTTATATTTTATTATATAGAAATAACTATTTTGAGAATAAACTTTAATAGATGCTAGAAATACCAAAATATCTTTTAATTAATCATTATTTGAGTAACGTACTTACTAAAGGACTATCTAGGAAATAAATTTCAATTATAAATGATCCCGTTAGGTAATTAAAATTTATTGATGACTAAATTAGAAAAATACCCTATTATAGAGAATTGTTTTAGTAATTTATTCTAACTTTTTACTCTTATCTAAAAAGTCTTCTTTTTTTAAAAATAATATACTTTATCTTCTAAATAAATAAACACACATTTTTAATACTCTGGCATATACCATTTTTATAAACTACATAAAATCAATACAAACAATAAATTTATAAACAACATGTTGTTTTATGATAGTCCCTCGGTGTAAAAACTATTTAAGTTATTTAAGGACGGAAGGGTATTAATTTTCAAGAGCCACGACTAGCACTAAGAATGGGGTTTCAATTGTTTGGCCCATTATACAGGCCAGGTCGGGCTCTGGCCTAAAACATTATCATAATGTATCGCCTCGGCCTGGCCTGACCCGCAATTTGATTAGATCCAATCAATAATAAGAATACATCAACCCTACTTCCCCTCTCGCTTCTCACGACGCACGACACCATTGATGTCCTTCTACTCTTCTTCACTTCACTTTTCTAGATTACGAAGATGCTCAAAATCTTCCTTATCCAATACTCCATTGTATCAGAGGATGCGTAAAAAAAGCATTTGAAGAGAAAGTTTGTGGATGGGGAGAGTACATAAGTGAGCACATAAGGTTGAGATATAGAAAGTACAAGTGTTTCATTTGACGGGTAGTTTATGAATTTTAATTGTAATGACTTACTATAATATGAAACAGACATAATATTTTAAAACGACAAAAAACAAACAATTTAAATAGAAACGGAAATGAATGCTTCTTAGGCACACCTTGGGTGCATACCATTTTGTGGACCTCACATAAAAAACTTTTTTTTATTTTTAAAATTAAAAAACAAATGCCCCAAGTAATTTTCTACATTTTTTACGAACTCTTGTCAGTGTATTTAAAACTTAATATTTATGACATATTTATTTTATATTTTAAGTTTAAATAATTTTAATGAAAATAGATGTACATAAAAGGGAAAAAAGATATGGAAGGTATGAAGTACGTATACCACATATTGGGGGGGTGAAATTTTCACTAAATAATACAGAGTATGGTACTTCATCCGGTCTTTAAAACTCTTCCTGTTTTGACTTTTTTCATCAAATAATGACACCCTTTGACCACAAATTAAATTACGACCCTAGACCTTAGCATTCAAGGCATTGTATTTGCTTATTTTGTAATAGTAATACACTTGTATTCTATTTTAAATCCTAATTTCTATATCTTAAGGTTGGTTTCCTTAAGTGTGAGTGTTAGGTTCTAGTTATTTGATTAAGTGTGTAATATCTTGATTGAATAAAAAATGCTTATTTTGCTCATATGTAGGTCCATCATAGATATTACAAACGGAAAGATTACTTCTTTTTTTTCAAACTAAAAAAATATTGGCATGGAAATGTTTTTTTAACGACAAATTATATTCTATAGTGGACCTAAGGTACACTATAGAATAAAATAAGCATTTCTTTAATATTTAAATAAGTATTTCTCTTTTTTAAATTAAAAATAAAAAATCAATTTTTTTAATGTCAAAGGTCCACAAAAATTAATATAAATTGTAGGATAAAGCTACTTGTGCCCCAAGGTTTTTGTACTCCATTTGTATACCACAGGTGTGCACCAACATTTTGTGTTGGTGTAGTGCTAATTTTTGTTAACGCACAAACAACACTTTGTGTTAGTGTAAATTTTTGTTAATATATCAATACTTTCTGTTAGTGTGAACCATCAAAATGTTGGTGTATACCTTTAGTGTAAGTTAGTATAGAGAAAACTACTTCTGCCACAACACAAACTATCTGCCGCCCACAACTTTTTTTGATAGAGGTATTGCCGTTCACAAATTATATTGTACATCTGTTTGTACGGTTCTTCCTGTACATCCGAACTAAAATTGATCACAATTAAGATTCAATCAGCCGCCCACCATGTTCATCTCCTCTGTCTCCAGCATCTTTCTCTTCGCCCTCCTCTGTCGTCGTAATAGCTCTGCGGTTCCGGAAACTTGTGTCCAGATCGAGTATCCGCGATGAAGGCGGAAGGTTCGGGCGTAATCGATCGCCGATGAAGAATACTCTTCCGATCCCCGATTCCACGATTTTAAATCTGGTAGGAGAAGCTCTAATTCAATCTATTCTAATTTTAATATGGTCTTTAACAAGATTTTATATTTTTATGAATGGTATGTTATTTAAGAATGAGTACTAGACTATTTGGGAATGAATACTACTAGGTTTTAGAATGAGTACTACGTTATTCGTAAATGAATATTGTACAAAGGTGTGAAAATGAGTACTACGTTATTTCAGAATAAATACTGCGTTATTTCAGAATGAGTACCACGTTATTTCAAATAATCTGTTATGTTTGTGCGAGAATGAGTACCACTTAACTTTAGAATGAGTGCTACCCGGATGTACTATCTCTACTACAACAGCTTGTACCATATACTTACTCATCGCCGTTCCTAGAGTGAGAGGAAGGAGCGAGAAAAGGGGCATCCAGTGTTTACCTGTTACTTAGCAACACCTAGGGAATTCGATGGACTCATTTTGCGTCCCACAGACTTTCCTAGAAACGAAGAACATAAGTGCTACAAAGGTAGGGATTTTTAAACCCAAAATCGATATTAAACCTTTATTCTCTCTGTTTTTACGATCTAGGTTCGAGAATTCCTTGAAGCGTGGCAGATTCATACATTTAATTCTTCAGTAATATATATTTTATTGATTGAACGCCATAAATTAAAATTTAAGTTTTTGCTTAATGTCTCTTCATTTGATCAACTTGGGATATAAAAAATATGAAGCTACAAAATATACACAAGAAATTTTTTGTTGTTAAAGGGACCAATTTCTTAATGGATCTTATAAATATAAGCTCAATCTTCTCTGGAATATATTCAGAATGAGCTTATCTCAAACAGGTTCTCTTGTTTTTATTTTTTAACTACGAAAAGCTACTCAAAGATTTCGAGTTCTCTAAACTCACCACTTATTAGAAATAATGTTTATAGGTTCAAGGGAGAAAACAAATGGATCCATTGAAATATGGAATATCAGATTTCAGAGGCATGTGTAAAGAGCTTTATAAGATTTCGTGAACAATTATTTATCTAGGTATATATTTTGTATTACTAATAACATTAGTGATTGCATTTAAACACTGAGAATAGTGCTTCAACTATCAACAAAATCATGCATCAACAAAGGCAATGTATTTGATTCTAAGATGATTGCAAACATCTTTGTTCATTGGTTGGAATGATATAGAAGCCATAATAATTTAAAAGTTCAAAAAGTTGTGCATTTACTCTTTGATGTTCAAAGAAGCATTAAAACACTAAAAAAATGTTAATTCATAAAATAATCTCAATGATTTATAGTTATCTGAAGTTGTTGCTTCTAAAAAAGAGAATTTTTTATGAAGTTCAAAGTAGAAAAGAGATTATCAGTCCTTGTGAAACAATTGCTTTCATGAAGAAGTTAATAAATAAAAGAATTTAGCGAACCCACAAAATTTCTTGTTCAAAGCAAAAAGTTCTTTAAAAGACTGTTCATGTGAGCACGTTCATATAGTCCGTAATATTTACTCTTTGATCAAAGCTCTAAAACACTAAAAGACATAAAGCACATGCACCAAAAAGTATCAACTTTTGACTACCTTCCACAGCCTCCATCTCCAATGCATTCTCCATGGTTACTTCACACAACTCATTCAAACATAGAAATATAGAAGCTATTTTTTCAAAATTCAACCTGCACAGACAGATACATTAAACCTGCTCTCTTTCTTTTACTAAAAAACAATTGAAAACCTATCGAAGTGAACTAAAATGAACTAAAGTCCAGCAAATCAAGTGAAATCGTGCACAACAAATGTATTGATATGCCAATAACTTAGGTGTATACTCCTTGTGTGATAGGAATGACTTTAAGGATGTTTTGTGCCTAAATGCATGAAGCAACCCATACATTATTTCATTAATTAAAGCTATCTTATTAAAAAAATTGCAATCTTTGCATACTATTTACTCCGTAGTATGTTTGGGGTTGTCTTCATGCTTATTTACATCCTAATGTAAATCATTGTGAGATATACATCATCTCTATTTTACTACGTATTCTTAGACAAGGCGTGCAACTCTAGAGGGGGGTGAATAGAATTGTTGAGAATGTTTACCGATTTTCGCAGGATTGATAATATGAACGTAAGTGCAGCGGAAATAAAAGAGAGAAGGCAAAGAACACACCGATGTATACTGGTTCACCACCTCGTGGCTAGTCCAATTCCCCAAGAGACTCTCTCGAAGCTACCACTACTTATCAAGCTTCAACGGGTGCTTGAGAAACCGTTTACAAACCGAGAACTTGAATCCCACAATCCTCAACACAACCGCTCGTAGATGTGCCCTCTACAAGACTTCACAACCAAGACTTAAGTCACATAAGTCTTGAACAACAAGAAGAACAATCTTCTTCAACCTCTCAACAATAGCTCTCAAAAGAGTAGGAATGAGAAAAATGTTTAGCTATATGGATGACAAGAAACCTCTCTTAAAAATAAATAGTTTTCTCTCAAAATGATATAAATTTGAGGAAAGATTGATGGAGGATTAACACCTCAAGAATAAGAAGTATTGGAGTGTTTCTTGTTTTGAAAAATGACCAAGGAAGTGTGTTTAAATAGGAGGTGAAGAAATGTATCCGTTGGTCTAAGAAAAGAAGCTGTGATGAAAAAATGCAGCATAATAATCGATTAATGCAGTGTCAATAATCGATTAATGCAGTGTGCGCAGAGTTCCTTCTACGCGGAAATAATCGATTAATGCAAAAAGGTTAGTCGTAGAAGGCTTTGAAAGGACTAATCGATTAAAAAAAGAGGAATAATCGATTAATGGAATGCGAACGAAGATTAATCGATTAAACAACGAAGCATAATCGATTACAAAAAAATAATGCGCAAAACACAAAGGGCCCAAGCCAATTGCGATTGAGAGCACAAATGTCATAACACTCGTTGTTTGAGACAACCTGGAATCAGAGAACGCTCCTTCCCTTGTTCAATGAATTTGAATAAGGGAGTAAAAAGTGAGTCCAAAAATTATTTTGTGTGTCAAACGATGTACACGAAAAATATTTGAATGAAATATTTTTGCTTACTAAAAATATTTTATAATATCAAAATATATATTTGATAAATGTTTGACACACCTTTTGTAACTGACTTAATAAAACTATTTTTGAACAGTTAATTGACTCCAAAAATAAATATAATTTTTATTTTAACTCATAAAAATAATTTTGGAGAGAAGATATTTTTGTCATCCTTACAATGATTCCTAAGACTCAAATAAATAAAAAGTCTTCGGAAATCTTCTACTCCTCCGAGTCCTCCGTTAGGCACTCCGAACACGTCTCGAACTCCAATAAAAATCTGTGCACCATCTTGAATACTTCAAGGAATGTCACTTCAAGTCTTCGTGTTTGTCGTTGTAGCACTTTGATCTTGACTTGAATAAATTGTGTTTGTCAATTATCAAAACCTGTGAGTCTACACTTAACAACATAGAAAGAGTTGAACTCATGCATTCCAACACGTATATCATTAATTATATAGAAACATTTATTTTTAAGTATTATATATTTATACTAGCTTGGCACACACTTTGTGTGTGAGTGCCCAAACTTCTTGTGTTAGTGCCCATACAAGTATATGATAATCATACCACTTAGGAAGATTGAACATAGTGCCTATATCATACCCATATTATGTAATCACAAAGATAGGGAGTATTTTACAAAAAATGAAGTGATCACCTACACTCCATTTATGATATTTGGCTAACTTAAGAGTTCTAACTTAGGGATTGTTTTACAAAAATTGAAGTGATCACTTGCACTTCATCATTTCTAATATGTACCAAACTGACATAAGGCCTCCTACTGAGTTGGGACAGTTATATTTTACAAGAACAGTAGGAATAGAGATTAGAGTCAAAAAAGTTTTCAAGCTGTGTAAACATTAGCTAAGCCTTTTTTTGTGGATGTCCTCTTCAACTTTCAGCTTTCTCTTTAGACTTGGTGCGCTTCTTTGCTTCTGAGAGAGACTTTAGAGGCTTAGTAGTGAGTACATGTTTGATGTATTTGTTTCGTAAGTGCCTGAACTTGGTTTGACCGCAGCAATGACAGTGACTGGTAGAAGGGCCCGGTTCAGTTCGATTGATGAATCGTGACGCGTTGTTAGTGACAGTCCTGTTTGTGTATGTAATAGAGAATCAGTTTTTTAAAAATATTTAGAATTTAAAATGAAATACATGTTTGTAAAAAGAACTCCAAAGGTAAAAAGCTATAAACAGTTCTATATATATAAAAATGCAGTAGGCCTGTAAACAAACCAAAACTATAAAGTGGAAAAAGACTAAATTTGATAGAGGAGTATTTGTGTGCATAACAAAGGTGGGGTTTACCTTGGAAGGAAGTCGCCAGTATCCAAGTACCTGATTTGAGTCCCTTTTCGATTTCAATGCCCTGAATGCTTGCGAGTTTGTCCCACATTGTTAGAGTGCTTGGCTTGCATCTACGTGATCAGAAAATTGTCAACGGCATGTGAAGGCATAAAGTATGTTTGTAGAAGTTAAATTTTCTAGACATATGTCAAAGAGGAAAAGATTTTCATCTGGGATGGTATATGACTCACAGTTTTACAATTATGACTCACAGTTTTACAGTGTATGTTTTGGACATAAATATGTAATTCTAAAAAATATAATACGAAGCGCTTATTACACATGTTCATTTTTTCTACATGTTCAATTTCACTACCCATTACAAATAGTAGGTATCTGAATGAGGACAGCGGGTCGAAGTAAACGCATAAGTATGAAAGCGTACTTCCAGACGTGACTTCACCTGGGAAAAAATAATGCATGTTGTGTATTACTTTAGGCAGGGTTCAGGGTACAATATGATGATCTGAATTCTGTTAATTTGAGGTATAATGATGATCTGTTTTGTGTTAAATTCAGGCTTCATATACGTAAGCAGGTTGATATAAGGTTAGACAGGTGCATCATATAGGAGACAGTTTTTACCATCTCCTTGAAATATATGCATTAAGTCTGATTTCTGCTAAATTCAGTTTTTATATCTTCCAAATTAACTCCACCTTTTGGGTTGTCTAATACGGAGTATATTTCTATTAGAGATATAATTTGATATCTCCTTGAAGTTATGTAGTCTGCTGCTGCGTCTCAGGAGTGGGACAAATTGAAGTCGTAGGTATAGTTGACCATAGTAGTATGGTCAATGGAATATTTGTGACCTCTATTATAGCCTTAACTAATATGGTGGTTCTCCTTTTATCAAGGAAAAACAGGTAGAGGTACGAAGCGAGCTATCGAAGAGCTATATGTTATATTACTATTATGTTATTATGTATGCGGGGGAGGTTGGATAACCGATTGGCATCTTCCTCGCTCTCGTAGTAGGTTCGGTCTGGTGCAGAGCCTTCCAGTCCACAGCAAGAGTTATAGTTCTTCCTTTTCAGTTTGCTTTAACCAATTTATGAGAATCATATCATTAAATAGGAAGTAATGAGGTATGAAGTGACTCAACCGATAAGGATTTGATTGAACCTGTTTAACCTATAAGCATCAGTATAGTTTAGATGATGAAGGAACAAACAAGTCAGGCTACGTAATGAAAGAGCCCATAACGTGTAAGATTTTTATGAATTTATACTCTCTGGCTATATTGGGTGCATCTAGCTCTAATGCGGTAGAACATACTGACGAGTTAGGTTTCAGTAAAGGCAAATATTAGATGATGGGATCAGGACTGGAGGTCGCCGCCCTTCAATAAGCGTGGCAGAGGCAGTATTCATTATACGAGTATGAATGAAGTCATGAGTGAGGACAGAATTACAAATAAGCATGCCAAAATGTTTTAAAAATTCGACTTGGTAGTCGTGCAGTAGGTCAAATAAGCACGAAACCGAGTCCAGCAACCTTTTTACCCAGGTTTCCCTAAGGTGTTGATCGGCGTCATCCGTTCTCCTTATATAGTCGCTTATGTTCATCATTATTCTATTAGGAACAACACCATACCCTCAAGTATGAAAGCATATAAAGGGGGACAAAAAAACTGTAAAGCTAGGAACAAATATGTGACACTACAATAATAAGTATCTGTTGGGAAAAATATCATAGATTTTGATGATGATGTATTTAGAATGTAATAGGGACTTTAGGTCTCCCCCAATATTCAATTTAATTTTTCTTTTTAGAAATATTGTTAAAACCAAGTTCTTGAGATTTCCAATAAGGTTGTGATATTTCTTTAAGCGTTTTGATGCCTGAAGACCTAATCAAATTCAGTGATATGGAAATTGGATATCTTGATCGGAAATGACAGAGACAAGTAAGGATTTCTCAAGCAGATGAAAATCCTCTGATCCGGAAGACTACATAAGATCCGGATGTCTCGCTACAACCCGCTGAAGGCTAAGTCATCCAAATCGGAAGACTAGCGCGGATCTCTTTCTCACCCGGAAGTCTGAGAATGACTCCTCCGGATTTGTCAGCTAAGAACCGGATGCCTCAGGGAAGACCGGAATTCTCAAAAAGCGGACAAGTGAGAAAAGACTTAGAAAATTATCTAAGTCTAGAATGAAGAAATTCTACCCGTTGGTAAGGAAAAATCAATCTCTTGATTTTCAACGGCTAGATTGAAGATAATTATGCTGATTCAAGAACAAATGACTCGAAGACAAAGTCTGAACCTCTAAGAATTGAAGAACCTGTCCAGAATTCCTAAACAAGCACTAGAAGACAAACAGAGTAGAGTTCTACAGTCCAGAATACTTGAACAACAACTAGAAGACGGACTCTATGGAAAAAGGAATCTCTCCTTTAACAAATGGGTATGTCCAAACACCCATTCCAATGAGGAATCTTCAAATCACAATCTTCATTCAAAATTGAAGCCAACAAATGCAACGGGTAGTCTATTATGATTCAACGAATAGATTATCCAATCCAGCTATAAATAGCATCCTTGGAAGACTGGAGAAGACACAATGAGATACAACAACACAACGAAGCAATCTCTAACAACAAAGCTATCTCATTCACAGTTAGCCCAAAAAGTTTGATAAAGAGAGATTTCTAAACTCCTTATCCAGAAGCAAACTTCTCCCCCTTCCAAAGAGCAACAGTGTAAACACTTGAAGGTTTCCTTGCCTCAAGCACCACACCACGTTGAAGGATATTACTTTTGATCAAACTTATTGATTAAAAGGGGTAGGTCAACTCTCTTACAAGTTGATCTTGCAAGTCCTATTGTTCGGACCTTGCAGTTGTTGAAGAAGCTTGACCTTCGAAGGAACAACAAAGCCAGCACGAGTGTAGTAGCAACATTGGTCTTGTGAAGATATACCGTGCAGAAATTCACACAAGTGTAATTGTTGGTTCATTATTCAACAACCAACTACATAGTGGATTTTGAGGACGTAGAAGGATTACCCCACCTTCGAACCTCGTTAAATTTTGCGTGTCTCTCTCTTTTATCTTTATTCTTACTTGCAATTATATTAACTGTGAAAACTAACCCATCCATATTGATTACTGCTCACTCTACCCACCAAATTCCGCACACAATCTAAAGTTCACAAGGACTCTAGATTAACACTCATTTTCACGTTTTCAAAAGAAACGAAAAAGATTTTAAATCTGTAACAAAGTCTATTCACCCCCCCCCCTCTAGACTTTGTATTTCACCACTTTGGGACCACCAGTATCAGCGTATATTTAAAATGTAAAGTCAAAACACAGCGCAAGCATGAAACCAAACAACTGCCTAGACACCGAACTTTTTTACCCCCACCACAGGTGTGCATCTGAGCCTCGTTACAGTCTCACCCAATTCATTATTAATAAGGAGAGAGAGGTACCACAAGCAGTATGGTGTTGATTCCAATCGTAATCCAATAGTAAATAAGCTAATAGCCCATATTTGAAGCACTGGACTACACCATATGTAAGGGAGATTAGCTTTCCCTTACATAGGAAGGCTTCTATGAAAAATATGCGCTAAACTATTCGACATTTTACAAGAAACGAGGAAAGGCTTACGGTGGATACCTAGCCGTTTCCACTGAGTAACCGAAGGGAGAATCCTCATCTAGGTTTTCATTTACACCACCCTCCCTTTCTTTGGGTGAGAATTCATAGTAAGAAACTTGAGAATAGTTTATCACTCAAAGAAATGGCGGCTAAAAGGGGCGGATTTGGGGAGGGTGTCAGCGAGGGGGTAGAAGTTATATTACCACCGGAAGAGGAGACCGTAAGGAATGATTGAATCATCGTATTATCTAACCTGTTTAAATCATCATAAGTTATATGTTCCCAGGTACCTTTGGGAACATATTATCTAACCTGAAAAATATCTAAGGAAGCACTCCTCAAAGCTCAAGAAGTATATGAAAATGACCCTAATATCGAAAACAGAGAAGCTGATAATAAAGCAAGAGGCAATCTCATAATGGCCTATGATAATGACCCAAGCTATTGGAAGCAGAAGGTCAATCAAAAACAGATGGAGTGACGTTTGGACTGGCTCTGCCACAACCCCTCCTGGTGGAGGGATCATGGTGGTTTATTGATGATTTGTAGCTGGAAAGATGTTTAGATTTTAGATTATGGTTTAATTTGAAAAATTGGCAGCAAACACTTGACCTGCAGATGTTGGACTAAGCACCAATGCTATGTTTCTTTCCCAGGAATGGCAACCAAATTAAACCACATAGCTGTCCACATTATTATGGCTTTTTGACCCCTTATAAGATGGAATTGAAAAAGAATGAAATTATTATTATGATGATTATTACTCCGTATTACATTATTAGTATAATTATTGGCTTCACCTATTTGCTTTTGACCCCACACACACATACAAAAACTAAATCCCTTTTTTTTCCAACAATTTATTTTTAAACATGCATTGTAGGTACTTAGACAGGTTTTTTCTTCTTTGTTTTTTTAAAATATAAAGATGCCACGCTTTATCAAGTGAATATCCTGCCAATCTTTCTAATCCCCTCCTCCTTAAATGGACCAAGTATCCGGGTAATCCAGTTATTATTCCTCCACCCGGCTTTGGTCTGTTGGAGTTCAGGGACCCGACTACGGGTTGGGCTGACCAGAAAAATGGCAACTGGTTTCTAACTATAGGGTCCCAGCTTAATAAAACAGGATGGATTCCTGCATTGGGTTCCGGGTACAGGTATGTGGGATCTGGCGAATCCATTAATCGATCGGGTATCAAGCATGTCACCAAGAGCCTTCATACACCACTCATTTTGAGTAAAAAAATGGATAAGAAAGGACTTTTTCAAAAATGCAGTAAATAAAAGAGCATTTGAAATAGAAGGAATAATCAATTGAAATTTTAGAAAAATAAAAACATCAAACACCAACCAACAAATCCAAAACTAAAAGTCACATACACATAGAGGCAGAATTGATTTTCTAGATTTTCACACTGCACGAGCTACACTTTTAAAAAAACATTTATGAACATAACTTGAAAAAGATATCATAATTTACAGCTAATAGGTTAACATTAAAAGGTATAATTGAAGTTAGAAGCAATTATCTTCTTAAGCATCATAAAACGGTAAAGAGGAAGATCATGGAAGCTAGAAAACTACAGCTTCTAAGTTCTAAGTGATTTAACCACCAAATTACCATATACTCCCTATTATGTGATAAATCTCAAAATAACTTTTACCATACAAAAATCATAAAATGGTTAGAAAGCTGCAGTTTCTATGCCAAAGGTTTTAATCCTAGCTTTGATTTGATTTAATTATAAAATTACCCATTGCATGTATAATTTTTGTTCATATTAGGAAAGCCTTTTATGTTGGGCAAATTTTTTGAAGTAGGAAGAATTGAAATTTGGGCACCCACGCACTTTGTCATCGCACTACTCGCTGTGAATTTGGAGTAGGAAGAATTGAAATTGAAGTAGGAAGAATTGAATTAGGAAGAGGGGAATACCTGCGAAGTTGAAGGACGATAGCCGTACCGGAAGAAGAAACTGCAGGAGGATAAGAATATAATACTCTGCGGGGAAGAAGCTTAGATCGTGGGCGGTGGGCGGCGAGAATGGCCGGGATTCATGGTGAAAATTGATTTAAGAGGTGAGGTGAGAACCGGCTGTGGGGGGGAGGGGGTGTGGGTGGGGGGGGGGGGGGGGTGGTGCAGGAATGGGCATTAACAATTCATCAATGTAATAATTAGAAAAAGTAAGAGACGGAAACTAAGCGGAAGTTAACAGAAAACAAACGGAAAAAAGTCGAAGCTAACACCCTTAGATTAGGGAGATTTTATATGAATGACTTCAAAAAGTATTTAAAAGAAAAAAAAAGAGATTTTTGTGATCTATTTTTCATGTTTTTATATTTGTCCATATTTACATGTTTATCAGAAAACGAAATTAACAGTAAGTTGTTATTTTGGATATACCTACCCGGCCACCAATGAAAAAAATTGTACTCCGTATATATTATACAATTATACATATAGATTAGACCTGTGCAAATAAGGATCCGGGCCGGATCTGGGCCGGGCTTAATACTAATTATTAGCCCATTTACATGGGCGGGGTTGGCCCGGCCCGAATAATATGGGCTAAACTCTTTACCCATACCCGCCCACCTTAGCGGGCCAAACTGCCCACCGGGCCGCCCGGCCCGGATAAAACATCAAGAAAATCTTTTTTACACAAAAATATCAAAAAGAAAATATTGAACTCGTTTTCAAATGTTTAAAATAAAATTACCACTCGCCACATTTACATAGAAAACATGATAGAAATATTGTTACATAATTAATAAGAGGCCGGTTTCAATGACATTGAGAACCAATGTCATGGGATGACCCGGAGGTGCTCCGGTGCCCCGTTCGTAAAATTGACGGTTCCTACCCTCTCTAACCCCCCGGTAAACCCCTCCACCACGCCCCGACCCGAACGCAGCCCCCACCCCCTTCAATTGCACCCCCCAAGTTAATTTTGACTTTGGAGTCAAAATTTGACTCTAAAGTCAAAATCAACTTGGAGGGTGCAATTGAATGGGGTGGAGGCCCGCGTTCGGGTCGGGGCGTGGTGGAGGGGTTTACCGAGGGGTTAAGGGGGGTAGGAACCGTCAATTTTACGAACGGGACACCGGAGCATCCCATGGCATTGGTTCTCAATGTCAAAGGTAAATTAATAAACTCATCATACAGATTCATTAAAAGACTATTGATTTTTGTTTAAGAGGGTGAGTGATATGAACTATTATACATGAATTAAAGAAAATTTTAAAATTTATATTGCCTAGATAATTAATAATAAAGTAAATGTATTTAATGAATATGGGCGGGCCTGTTGGCCCAGGTGGGTTAAAAGTAACTTCCAAATCCGCTCAAATACAATTCGGGCTTGGGTCGGCCCTCCCATGTTGATATTAAATATTGTCCATATCCGCCCATTTTAAAGGACGGGCGGGCGGGCCGGACGGGTCAGCCCTTGTTTGCACAGGTCTAATATAGATATTCAGTCACCTCTAGTGAAATTTACCTTTTATTTAGAAAAAATTTTCTTAGGTCTAATCTCGTGGAATTCTAATCCCGATTCAGGCTCATAAATCTCGTTCCTGTTATCACCACCAAGTTTTTTAAAACTCCTCCTCTTCCTCTGGTACCTGATCCATGTCCTCTCTTGCCTTCAGGTTTTTGTCAGACCAGAAAATTAAGAAAAAAGGTAGTTTTTGGAACCCTAAACGTCACTTTTAATTAAGACTGGTTTGTATGTGAGGTATGCGATTTTGAGTTATGGCTCTCGGTTGCTGTCATCTGCATCGCTCTTCCGTTTCTGATCTTTCTTTTTTCTATTCTCTACTGCTTGGTGTTGTCATTATCCGTCTGATGTTTACGAGAAATATGTTCACCTGGAAGAATCGCGGCAGAAGAAAAATCAGAAAAAAAATCGTACCTGAAATCTCGGAGAAGAATCGCGGCTGGAAAAATTGCAGCGGGAGAAGAATCGATGGAGAAGATAGCTGCGGCTGGAAGAAAGACCGAAAAAAACGAAGAATGGAGACAAAAATTTAACGTAGGATTATAGCCAAATCCCCAGTCTCAATTTTTTCACTGTTTAGATGTTACCTCCCTTCATTCCCTCTTTATTTATCCGAAGAGCAATGCTAGGGGTACACCTATCTATTTGTCCCCTACCTCCTTCTTCACTACTCATTTTTATCTTCTTTTTATTTATTTAATTTTTTTAAAATATTTGCCCATTTATGTAGTGCAGGAAGGGGTGGAGGACAAATGAGATACACTTTTGGTATACTCCTACCATTTTTCTTATCCCAATTTTTTCTCTAAATAAGGTAACTTTTTTTATTTTACCTTACCCTACCTCCACCTCCCTCAATCTAAACAGAGCACCGTGCGGGGTGCGGCGGTTCTTTTTTATTTTAGGGATGGGGCAATTTTGTAGAAATTGAAAGCATTTGGGGCCAAAATAAAATAAATGAATATTTTTAAAATAAATTAAGGTAGTGTTTGGCAACTAGGATTTCATTTCAATTCATGTATTTCAATTCCAAACTTTGAAATCTTGAATTTCAAATGACAAGGACAGACGCATGGATTTAAAATTAAGCTTTGTTACGTGTTAGCATATATATTTATTTACTACCATATATGTAATTAGTTTCCTTTGTAATTAGTTTCCTTGTTAGTAGTGTAATTAGTTTCCTTGTTAGTAGTCCTTTCCATACTTGGAGTAGGACTTGGCACATGTATATATACGTTGTGAATATTGAATGAAACGCAGTTCAGTTTTTCCAAAATTCTACATGGTATCAGAGCCAATTTCCCGGGACCTTCTCAAACCCTAGGTTTTTTTTTCTCACGCACGGTGCCGCCACCGTTGCTTCGCCGGCCGCCACACCACGGTCGCCCCTCTTCGATCGGCTCACGTCGATCACCACCGCTGCAGCGCCGGCTCACGTCGGACTCATAATCACCGTCTCACGCCGGTACTATCTTCGTTTCCATGGCAAGCTAAGGAACAAAGAAGGTCAGGCTCATCCACGACCCTACCTCTCCGTACTACATCCACCCGTCCGAAAGTGCGGGTAATTCCTTGACGAAGCATCTTCTCAAAGGTGATAATTATGATATTTGGGAGAAAACAATTATTAATGCTCTAGAAGGGCGTAGTAGAGCAGGTTTTCTCAATCCTTCCGGGTTTCCTAAACCCACTGATGAACAGGAATTGGCGGCATAGAAAGCTAATAATTCCATAATTTGTTCTTGGATCTGTAACAGTGTTGATGAACACATTCAACCTTCCATTATCTCCCATAAAATTGCTCATGAATTATGGTTAGATCTGAAAACCAGATATGGAGGTTCCAATGGACCTCGTATTCACCAATTGAAATCTGAGTTTCAATCTTTGCGTCAAAAGGGACAAACTGTGGTTGTCTACTATAACCAATTTGTGACTTTGTGGAACAAGCTATATGGATCTGTTGATCCAACGTGTGGTTGCCGGTGTGAGGCTGCGGCTTTGATTCGGGCGCGCGAGGAACAGGAGAAGACTCATCATTTTTTGCTCGGGCTCGACGACGAACAGTTCGGTCACATCCGATCTCAGATTATTGCCACCGAACCTGTTCCGGACATACACCGGGCTTATGCACTCATCGTTCAAGAGGAACGGCATAAGAGCATTGTCCGTGGCCGAGATGACCGTACGGACGCTCTCGCCTTTGCCATGCAGCGTCCCGCTCCTACCTTGGGTCGTGGAGACCCCCCCCCATTATTCGTGCACACATTGTGGAAAAGACGGCCATTCCGTGGATCGGTGCTATCAACTGCATGGGTATCCGCCCGGGAAGGGCCGTGGAGGTCGCGGCACTGCATCCGGTCGAGGGAGTCGCGGCGGTGGCAGAACGCCGTCCGGCGGCAGTAGTGCCCCTGGCCGTGGGTCTGGCCGAGGGATAGGATCGGCGACAGGGGGAGCAAATGTAGCCACCAATTCCAACGCCCTAGGCCTCACACCTGATCAGATGACTCGGTTACTTTCCATGCTCGACGTCTCTTCCGACAAGGATACTGGGTCTAATGGTGAGGCATCGGCTCGTGAGTGGCTTATTGACAGTGGCGCCTCTCATCACATGACTGGTAATATCTCCTTGTTAACTGATGTGGTTCCCATGGCCCCCTGTGTCATCACGTTGCCCAATGGCACACAGACTACAGCCACTCGATGTGGCCGTGTGCGGCTCTCACCCGAAGTAGTGCTTCGAGGCGTTTTGCTTGTTCCTCATCTGCAGTGCAATCTTATTTCTGTTGGTTGTCTTATTCGAGATACCTCTTGTCTTGTTATTTTTAACAAAAACTGTTGTGTCATACAGGATTGTGTCACGAAGATGGAGATTGGACGGGGTGATGCACACAATGGAGTTTTCCTGTTTCGTCCATGTTCTACAGCATTTGCTACCCAAGTGGATCCTTCTCTCCTTCATAAACGCTTGGGGCATCCATCTGTTCAAGTTTTGTCGTCTCTTATTCCTTCTGCCAGTAGCTCTAAACTTAAATTATTACAATCATGTGAAATTTGTTTCCAATCCAAATAAGTTCGTAGCTCTTTTCCTATTAGTTCCAATAAAGCTACAAGTGTTTTTGATCTAATTCATTGTGATTTATGGGGTCCCTACACCCCTTGTTTAGCTACTGGTGCACATTATTTTCTCACTATTGTCGACGACCATTCTCGTGCAGTTTGGGCTTATTTGATCATTGATAAATCTGAAGTACCTAGTTGTTTGAAACAATTTTTTTCCATGATACAGACCCAATTTCATAAAACCATAAAAATTGTTCGTTCTGATAATGGCACCGAATTTGTCAATCAAGACCTTCGGTCATATTATGCCACTTTGGGTGTTCTTGTTCAAACTTCTTGTGTAGGTACTCCACAACAAAACGGTCGGGTAGAACGAAAACATAGACACATATTAAATGTCGCCCGCTCCCTTATGTTTCAAGCTCACTTACCTATTGAATTCTGGGGGAATGTGTTCGTACTGCTGTTTATTTAATTAACCGTACTCCCAACAAACTACTTGGTGGTAAGTCTCCATTTGAAGTTCTAAATCACAAAGCACCAGATCTTAGTCATCTTCGAATTTTTGGATGTCTATGTTTTGTACGACTCAGGACATCCAACAAATTTTTTCCTCGAAGCACCAAGTGCATGTTTGTTGGGTACCCCTCCGGCACAAAAGGTTGGCGTGTGTATGACCTTGATACTCATCGTTTCTTTCACACTCGGGACATTGCTTTTGACGAGAGCACGTTCCCGTTTGCCGCACATCACACGCCGGCCGAACCCTCTACCTCCACCCCACATGCCGACTTTCCCGAATTACCCCTGCCCGCCCCACTTCCGGCTGCCGTCGTTAACGACCAGCCTGTCCAGCCGACAGTTGCCACCGAGCAGCCCACCGACGCCCAGCCCCACCCCCATACAGCCGCCGCCCCTCCGCTTCGTCCTCAACGGCAGCGTCGTCAGCCATCCCATCTTAGTGATTACATCGTCAATTCTGTTCAAACTCCCGCTCCATTGTGCTCATTGCCTTCCCAGTCGTCGTCTTCAGGTACACGTTATCCTATTGCCAACTTTGTTTGTTATCATAAATTGCATGACAGGTATCGAGGATTTCTTGGCGCCATCAGCCCTCATTTTGTTCCTAAAAATTACTCTGAGGCAGTCCCGCACGCCAATTGGCGTGCGGCAATGGACACGGAGCTCCGAGCTTTGGTCAATAACAACACTTGGGAAATCTCAGACTTGCCCCCAGATCGGACAGCTTTGGGCTGCCAATGGGTCTTCAAGACCAAGTTTAATTCGGATGGCACTAAAGAACGGGACAAGGCCCGTTTGGTTGTTCTTGGAAATCATCAGACTTTGGGGGTGGATTACACTGATACTTTTGCCCCGGTAGCAAAAATGGGGTCTGTTCGTGTTTTACTCTCTGTAGCCGCGGCAAAGGGATGGGAGGTGCACCAACTCGATGTTAATAATGCTTTTCTTCATGGTGATCTGATTGAGGAAGTATACATGCGGCTGCCACCTGGACTTTCTCAGCTATATCCAGGCAAGGTTTGTCGACTACGCAAATCTCTTTATGGTTTGCGTCAGTCCCCCCGAAACTGGTTCGGGAAGCTCACTTGTGCCCTTCGGCGATACGGGTTTCGTCAGGCACATGCAGATCACACTCTCTTTATTCATCGTCGAGGATCTGACATTTTGGTTGTCTTGGTTTATGTTGATGACATCTTGGTTGCAGGTAACAACCCCACATTATGTGCTTCTTTTAAGGTTTATCTTGATCGCTGCTTTCACCTGAAGGACTTGGGACCCTTATCTTATTTTTTGGGCATTGAGTGTGCTCGATCTGCGGAGGGTATTGTTCTATGTCAACGGAAATATGCACTAGACATTCTTCATGAAGCTGGTCTCTTGGGCTGCAAACCAGCCGACACACCCATTACGCCGAATCACGGGCTGGGTAGGTCGACTAGTGCCGAGCTTCATGACCCGGCGCAGTATCGGCGACTTGTGGGTCGCTTAATTTATCTCACGATCACGCGTCCGGATCTCACCTATTCCGTTCCTGTTCTGTCTCAATTTATGCATGCGCCTTGCCTTGATCATGTGGAAGCTGCAAAACGAGTCCTTCGCTACTTGAAGGGTCATCCAGGACAGGGTATTCTCTTACGTAGTGACAGCTCACTACAGCTATCTGCTTATAGTGACTCTGACTGGGCATCTTGTCCTCTTACTCGTCGCTCTGTGAGCGGCTACTTTATCCTTCTAGGTGGCTCGCCAGTTTCTTGGAAAACAAAGAAACAAACCACCGTGTCCCGTTCATCAGCAGAAGCTGAATATCGTGCCATGGCTAATGCATGTGCAGAGGTACGATGGATCCGCGGTCTTCTTGGGGCACTCGGCATTACTCCACCGACAACGCCACGTTTGTTTTGTGATAACAAGTCCGCTTTGTTTATTGCTGCCAATCCTGTTTTTCATGAACGCATAAAACATATTGATATTGATTGCCACATTGTCCGTGAATGCGTTCAGCGCGGTGAGATCGCCACCGCATATGTTCCTACTCGTCTACAAATTGCTGATTTGTTCACTAAGGCTTTGAACAGGCCTCTCTTCGAGTTCTTATTGTCCAAGTTGGGCATTCGTGATCTCCATGCTCCAACTTGAGGGGGAGTGTTAGCATATATATTTATTTACTACCATATATGTAATTAGTTTCCTTTGTAATTAGTTTCCTTGTTAGTAGTGTAATTAGTTTCCTTGTTAGTAGTCCTTTCCATACTTGGAGTAGGACTTGGCACATGTATATATACGTTGTGAATATTGAATGAAACGCAGTTCAGTTTTTCCAAAATTCTACATTACGAATGAGAAGAATTTGATTCAAATTCAAAATTTATAAGGCGCTGTTTGGTATACGAAATTGATGGAATTGGAATTGAATTGAAATTAAAATTTCATAGGATTCAATTCTATAGAATTGAATTCATCAATTCCAACGCACTTTTTGCATTATCAATTCCAAATCGACATAAATTTTGTGTTACCAAATACGAGAATTGGAATTCAAGTCCTTAATTCCAATTCCATAGTGTGAATTTCATGTATCAAACGGGGTCTAAGTTTTTCAAACATAGAATTTGAGTCTATTTGAAATTTAAATCCATATTTCCAAATATACTTAGGGAGTGAGTAAGTAAGACCAGTCAGCACGATTGTTCGATAAGGAGAGAGACTCCGCCGCTGACTCCCACCCAAGTATCGTGCTCTCTGGCACCGTCCTCACCGATGACCGATGTCGTTCTTCAGGGATCATCTCCTCTCCTCCGGTTCCCTTCTAATTTCTATGCTCCATGTCTTCCAGCTTCTCTCTCGTTCCTTCTCCTTGTATAAGTCTCTCCCTTTCCTCTTCCAATTTCCTGTATGAAATGGTGTTTGCTCTCGTTGTATTGATTTGTGACTGTGTCATAAGTTGTGGATATGAGAGGGCCGCAGCGACCCAGCGAGACTATTGAATCTGTAACTGTGCCATTCATATATGTTGTGAATATTTTGAAGATAAATACATGTATCTTACAATGAAATGAATTGTTCAAATAAAAAATGTATAAATCAATTTGACGCACCCAAATTGAAAATTTCCGCACCCGCACCCACCCGCACCTGTGCTTCATAGGGTGTGTTTTCTTGCAGACTTTGACCATATACACCATACTTGGTATCTGTATGTTAGAGACCCTGGCTCAAACTAAATGCAGAAACAAAGTAAATAGAAAATAATGGCTTCTTGTATTTCCCAATGCTTTGTGTAGTTGCCGTGGCAGCTAATTCACAAACACATAGCTTGGCAAAAAGATTGCTAGTCAAAATATTATTGGACTTGAGTTTTTTCAAGCTAATGACCTAATTGTTGACACTGTTTTGTTTTATTCATCGACCTACCCTGCAGATAACATCAGTCACACATGGCTTTTGCTAGCACACTGCTGAGGACCTTCACACTTAAAGGTTCTCAAAGGCAATTTTTTCCCGCTTTTGTCCGAAAACTGCCATTCAATGCAATCCCATCGCTCACTTCTCTTCACTCCCACCGGCTGCGAAGCCTCTGTGGCGACGCTTCCTCGCAATTGACTCCCCAGATCAAGAGTGAGTTAGAATTGGAATCAAATATGCAGAGGCGGTCCAACATTGTGAAGATTTTGGAGGAAAGGGGTTTGCTAGAGTCTATCACCAATGAGACCCTTCGTTCCATTTGCTCTGATCCTGATCACCCTCCCCTCAAAGTCTACTGTGGTTTTGACCCGACTGCAGAAAGTCTCCATCTTGGAAACCTTCTTGGTCTTGTTGCTCTCGCATGGTTCCTTCGTTGTGGCCATAAAGTTGTCGCTCTAATTGGCGGAGCCACCGGCCGCATCGGTGACCCTTCCGGAAAGAGTTTAGAGCGACCCGAGCTCGATATTTTAAAATTGGAACAGAACATTGCTGGAATTTCTGCCAACATTCGACAAGTACTACTGTCTGCAGATTCAACCCATCTTAATTCGAGTATTCATATTCTAGACAACTATGACTGGTGGAAAGATGTGAAATATCTCGATTTCTTGCGCGTTGTTGGTAGGTTTGCAAGAGTTGGTACTATGATGTCCAAAGAAAGTGTGAAGAGGAGATTAGAAAATGCAGAGCAAGGAATGAGCTATGCAGAATTCTCCTACCAATTGTTGCAGGGTTATGACTATGTGCATTTGTTTGAAAATGAAGGTGTCACAGTTCAAATTGGTGGCAGTGATCAATGGGGGAATATTACAGCAGGAACGGATCTTATTCGCAAGGCAATCCGAAAATCTTCTGAGGTTGAGGTTTCTCCTGTGGCTTATGGCTTAACATTTCCCCTTCTCCTCAAGAATGATGGGACCAAGTTTGGGAAATCTGAAGAAGGAGCAATATGGCTGTCTCCTTCACTTTTATCTCCTTACAAGTTCTATCAGTATTTCTTCTCTGTTCCTGATTCTGATGTGGTGAGGTTTCTCAAGATTCTTACCTTTCTTAGCATTGACGAGATTGATGAGCTCAAAGATCAAATGGTGAAGCCTGGTTATGCTCCTAATACCGCACAACGTAGATTGGCAGAGGAGGTTACACGGTTTGTTCATGGGCAAGAGGGATTGGATGAGGCTCTTAAGGCTACAGAAGCCTTGAGGCCCGGCAATGCAGATACTAGGTTGGAGTGGAAAGCCATAGAGGGTATTGCTGGGGATGTTCCATCATGCTCATTGCCTTATGATCATGTGTTGAATATTTCGCTTTTGGATCTGTCAGTTTCTAGTGGTTTGCTGGAGAGTAAGTCTGCTGCACGGAGAATCCTCAAACAAGGAGGACTGTACTTGAACAATATCCGGGTCGATAATGATGCTAAGAAGATTGAGGAGGATGATATTTTGCATGGGAAAGTTTTGCTTTTGGCTGCAGGGAAGAAGAACAAGATGGTTGTGATAATTTCCTGATATGCAGCAGCTGCTGCTGGTGCACTGTAAACTATATTTTTATTTCATTTGTTCGCGAAGACAAATTTATCAATTTATTATCATCAGTAAAATAGATAAACCCTTTTTGCCTAGTTTTATAGCTTGCACAAGTTTATATGGTTTCCAACATCTTTAACATTCATTTTCTGTTGTCTTATGCATAACTTTTTGCTTCTACCTGAACTGACTACTTATGTCACCACAAATTCTTGCTTTCAACTAGAAATTGCATAATGGAGTACATTGTGCATCTTTTGCATAGTTTTTGGTCCTTTCATAGGAAAAATTAACCTTCTATTCTCATTAATTTAATGACCAAAACTTGAATGAGAGCAAGACTAGGTCAAAAACTTAAAGTTTAAATATCAAAGTAATACTCCAAAAAGAATTACAATTTTTTTTAAAAGTATTACTTTTAACATTTTAATCATTACATTTGGCTACTATGTCCTCTTGTTGTGCTACTTGATATTTGTGCTGCTTGAGCTGGGGTCTCTTGGAAATAGCCTCTCTACTTTTAGTAGGGATAAGGTCTGCGTACACACACCCTCCTCAAACCCTACTTTTGTGGGATTCTATTGGGTTGTTGTTCTTGTGATCATTACATTTGGCCACTTCTCGCCGCTAGACTACCTCAGAGTAGACAACTGTAATTCCATATAACCATAAGCACTTTTATTGGTAGTCTAGCAAGAATTTTTATAATTGGAAGCTATGTCAATTAGTGCTAATCCATCAGTGTTATCTGCAAATGATTTAACTAACCAGATTGCCTACATTCTTGATTGCTTCAGGTATCTTTTATGCTGGATACTTTTGCGATGGCTTTAGCTTTTGCTACCTTTACCACTTCATACATGTATACAACAACAATAACAACAAGCCGAATAAAATTCCACAAGAGTTGAGTCTGGGGAGGATGTGTGCACGTAGACCTTGGCACCTTGCCTTACTTGGAAGTAGAGATGCACCTTTACTGCTTCATAAATCATTAAAATCTAGTGATGTGACTGACTTTCTGAACATCAGAATACAATACAACAACAATACCCCTGTCCCTCAAAGGCTCCCACCCATTGCGGGGTAGGGGGGGGGGGGTCGAATGTATGCAGCCTGATCCCTATGTTAAAACATAGAGCGGTTGTTTCCAGATGACCCATGATCAGCGTCTAAAGTTGCATTGACTAAGTGTTACTCCACTTTCAAAAGAAGCACCTATAATTTAAGAACCATTTTGATTTATTCGCTCCTACTCCAAAGCCAAATAATAGTGAATATTTCCTTCGGAGAAGAGGGAAGTTGAACATCAAAATAGAATCATTACATAAAATTTAGCTGTGAATTTTGTTTACTACTAGTGGGGTTGTGGATGCAGCAGTGGGATCTAGGGTAGTAGAGAGTGTCGTAGGTAGGGCAGTGACTGGATTCCGGCAGGTTGCCAGATGGATTGAGCAGATTCATCCTTTTACCTTGCTCCTCTTGGTGGTCTTTATATGCCAGCATTTGCAAGGTATGCTTAAGATTTGCTTGGATTCTTCAACATTTCATACCATTTGCTACTTGTTCTAATGCAACTGTTGTTTATGATATGAATTGATTGGAATGATTATTATATTTGATGATATCTACTAGTTTGATCTACTTGGTTGTGTTGCATTGTTGTGCCGTTATTCATGTTTATGCATATTGATTTGAGTGATTATTTAATTGAGTGATTTTTTAACACTATATTATTTCCAACTTCCAATCTATCCATTTTTTTTTCAATTTTTTACAACTTCACCGAGTTTCATCCGATTTCTTCTAGTTTGTTTAACTTATTCCCAATTCAAGAATTGAGCCTTAGCCAAAATACGTCCATCCACGCAAATCGCTGGTCAGCAATTGGTTTTTTTTTAGGTTAATTCCATATAGTTTTTTTTTCTACTCCGTATTTATTTAATCAGTCAAGTGCTCATTAAAGGTTACTTGTTAATTTTTTAATTATTTGAATTTAAATTTAGGATGCAAAGATATATTAAAAAGACAGCATCATTCAAAGAGCTTGAATCAAATGAGTATTTATCTCATTTGAATTTGAGTGCTTCATCATCAGCCCAGATTTGACCCCTCCACAGACAACCCATAATTTGAATAGTAAGTTAGTGGTTCAAACTTTTCTAATCCTAATTTTATCTGATTATCTCCCTAATTTTATCCATTTATCACTGTGGTATTTTTCACAAAATCAGGTGTTTTGGTATTTGTATATATACTCCGTATTGCTGAATTCTGTTTCATATTCTTATTAAGAAATTAACAAAACTACATTAGGCACCTTTTATTAACCAATAGGAAGTTAACATTCCAAGATGGACACACATGAAAACAATTGCAACAAACCCTAAACCCCTTAAAAACAATGCCTGCAAAAGGTGTGTTCTATGAAGCACGGGTGCTTCAAATATCAGACGCACTAAGCACCGCGTGGGTGCGGGTGCGGCTGGGGTGCGCCGGGGTTGTTTTTTATTTTAGGGAGGGGCAATTTTGTAGAGATTGAAAGAAATTGGGGCCAAAATAAAATAAATGATTTTTTAAAATAATTTAAATGAATTGGGGAGTAAGTCAACTCCCAAATGTCGCTTCGTTGCCGAACGATCGACGTCGTGGCATCGTGCTCTCTGGTGCCGGCCTCACCGGTGCCCGGCGTCGTTCTTCAGGAATCATCTTCTCTCCTCCGATTCCCTTCTAATCTTTACACACCATGTCTCTCAGCCTCTCTCTCGTTCCTTCTCCTTGTCTAAATCTCTCCTTTTCCTCTTCCAATTTCTTGTATGAAATGGTGTTTGCTCTTCTTGTATGAATTTGTAACTGTGTCATAAGTTTGGTTTTTTTTTGGATACGAGAGGGCAGCGACCCAGCGAGAGTATTAAGATTCCCTGTTGCGCTTTTCAATGCTATTTTGTGGGCTGTTTGGGCTATTTTAATTTTTAGGGTACTTGGTAATTGTGTGATTAATTGAATTAAATGTGGGTTATTTGTAATTGGTGTGCAATTATCCTAATGTCTTTAAAATTAGGATAATTAATATATGTTGTGAATATTTCGAACATAAATACATGTATCTTACAATGAAATGAATTATATAAATTAAAAATGTATGAATAAATTTGCCGCACCGCACCTTTTTTTTTGTCAAAAATTTCCGCACTTGCGCACCGGTCGTGCACCCACACCGGTCGCCGCACCCGCAACTGGGCTTCAGATCATCAAACTATGTTACAAATCTAATAACTTACAAATCACAGGAATTGTGTGTGTGTGTGTTGATTATTCGAACTTGTTTCTGTTATCTTATTTCCAGTGAAAGACTTGGGAGCCGTATGTGCAATGGAAGCAACTATAGTTTCTATCAAGATAGTTCCTCCCTGTGCTCATAACGACAAGGGACAAGGGAAGAAGAATGGTGTGTGTATGCGCTTCGTGAATATCATTAAACATGATGTTTATGTTGAATGGTTCAAACTTGACATGAGCAGTGGGGATTTATCTCCGACCTTCGAGCTGAAAACCACAGGTATTGCCTATGCAGGTTCCAGTGTCGTTACCTTGGGCTCTGTCATCTATGTTATTGGTGGTTTGAAACTTATTGGTGATGAAAGCTCACGCGATGTTTATTATTTTGACACTGCCCACCCTGAATATGATTGGTGCAGAGCCGCTTCTTAGTTGGCGCCTAGGTCCTCCTTGCCTTATTCCCAATGGCAAGATTTATGTCTTTGGGTGGAGGCTTATATTATGGTCCCTTTGCTGAGGTTTATGACCCACTCAAAAGCTCATGGGAAGCCTTGCCTAGTCCACCTGATGCTTTAGGAATAAAAAAGCATATTCATCCCTTTCATTCGATGTTGACTGGCTCTGATGGTTGTTCTAATCCAATACTTCTGCTCCGATCTTGTAACACCGATGCCCTCCATGCTTATCATTTTGGTAAAATAGAAGATGGTCCTCCTAGGTCGATGATTCCAAATTGGGTGAAGTCCATTCCCAGGCTATAGTAGTGGATGATGTGTTGTTTAGTTTCTCATCCCATTGGGAATCAATAATATCAATGCATGCTTTCTGTTGTTGCTTTCTGTAACATGTGGTGGCTGCCCTGCTCTTTCAAGGAACCACATATAACTCTTTATCCCTGGTTATGTAAAGCTCGTCGATTTGGGAAAGGCCAGGATACTCTTGGTTTGGTACAATTTTTGATGAAATACACAAATCGACTTTGGTATGTGTGACGGTAAGAGTATCACTCAAAGCAATCACTTAAAGCAATTGAGCAGGTAAAAGCCAAACTTTTCACCATTCATAGAAATGTAAAGTAGAGGACAAAAAGTGTTTTAGAGTCTTTACATTTCTCTCAACAACAAAGTGAGAGATGCTTAAGATTTAGTTAAAGCAATAGTAGTGACATATCAAATGTTACAGTAGAAACATAACAGAATCAAGTAAGAAGAGATCTCTTGGCTCCCCAAGACTTAGGTCATGTTCTCCTCAATTTATTCTAATTACTTACTTCGTATTAATTATTCTTATTAGAATCAGATCAGATTTGACCACACCAAATCAAGAATAGCTTTAAATAAAATTACAATAAGATTATGGCGTATTCCAATCGGATCAGAACCAACCAGATCGGGTGAAGAGAACACGTCCTTAACGTCCCATTGTCTGCTCCACGGGAGGGAGCATCACCAAGATAGGTTGGGCATTAAACCCAGGATGAGGAAGCCTACGACGAACTTCACGAGCTTCCTGACAGAGTGCACAAACATGACAGAACACATGAGTCACAAGGTCGCACGCAGACTCACATCGTTCGTGTTTCATCTCATCCTGGGCCCACACGTCGGACCATCCAAATGATCTGGCAAGCCCCTCGCAACTTCCCTGTTAAGAAGATAGATTTAAGTGCAATCTCATCTGTTTTGGGATGGAAAAAATGCTGAGGAATAAATAGTGCTCCAAAAATGTACCTCCAGATTGAACTTGCGGCGGATGGCTGTGCGGGTATGGTAGGCGAAAAAGGGGGCAAGGCAGTTCCAACCAAAACACGAGCTCCCGATCACGTACAAACCGGCATAAGG
This sequence comes from Cuscuta australis, assembly GCA_003260385.1. Taxonomy (NCBI): domain Eukaryota; kingdom Viridiplantae; phylum Streptophyta; class Magnoliopsida; order Solanales; family Convolvulaceae; genus Cuscuta; species Cuscuta australis. Next base: position 2,560,660 of record NQVE01000018.1, read on the forward strand.
CAAGCAGTGGTTTGAGAAAGAGGCAGGAGGAGATCCAATCCTCTCAACATTGCTTCCATAGAGGACACAGGGAGCCACACTTCCCAATAAACCTGAATCATCATGTTATCTATAATCAAATCTAAAACACAAACAATTTTATCATGAGGGGGGAGTAAAGTTATAACAATTTTTTTACAACAAATGTTACAACAATGCAATTAGGATACCTACGGAGGTCCGTTCATAAAATTGATTGTTCCTACCCCTAACCATCCCGGAAAACTCCCACATCCCGGCACCGCCCTAACCCACCCCCTCCAATTGCATCACCTTTGATTTTGGTCAAATATTTGATCATAAAGACAAAAAATGAAAACTTGTGCAATTAGAGGGGGTGCCAGACCGGAATGTGGGGGTTAGAGTCCAGGAACATTCAATTTTACGAACAGAGCACCGTTCGTATCCCGATTGTATTGTTGTAAATAAAATTGGAAAAAAAATTGTTGTAAGATTAAGGGTCATCTTTTATCATTGGCTTAACCTGCACCTCCCTGCAAATTCAAAGACCTCAGACCCAAACAATCATCAAGAATTACAAATTTTAACACCCAAAAAAAGGACTCCAAAATATAAAAATCATTTGAGGGGATGATAGATTTCGAGGTAGAAAAAACAGGAAATGAAATGCGAATTGAAGACTCACAAACTTCAAGATCGCTGCTGCATAACTCGTCATTCCGGCCAAGACAAGCGCAAAGGCCGGAATCCCACTCCGCCCTGCGAGCTTCGGGCTCGCCGTCCATCACGCCGTGTCCCACCGGGACGCCCTCGGCGGTACAACCCATCGGAACAGCCGTGGAAGCTTTCCTCTCCGGAGACGGGGAAAAAGCGGCGGCCTTGGAGCATTTCCCGCCATTCGTTCCTTGGGGTTCTTCTTTCTTGGGTAAAAAAGGACTTGATTCTTCGGGTTCGGCCATTATTATAACAAGAAGTTCAAGAATCAGGAAAAGAAATAAGAGTAGTTGTCCTAGAGCTTGAAACGGGTAATGAAAAAAAATGAATTTCCTAAAGATTCTGCATATGTATAGGAGAACGTGAAGCTCGGGCAGTCATGAATTCAATCCTCTTTTACACAAAAAAAGGCATATAACACTTGGATTAATAGTAATTAGGAGCACTCCGGTGCTCCGTTAGTAAAATTGACGGTTCCTACCCCCTAACCCCCCGGTAAACCCTCACCCCGCCCCGACCCGAACACACCCTCTCACCCCTTCAATTGCACCCCACAAGTCGATTTTAACTTTGGAGTCAAATTTTGACTCCAAAGTCAAAATCGACTTGTGGGGTGCAATTGAAGGGGTGGGGGGGTGTGTTCGGGTCGGGGCGGGGCGGGGGGGGGGATAGGAACCGTTAATTTTACGAACGGGGCACCGGAGCGTCCCCGGGTCATCCCATGACATTGGTTCCCAATGATCCATGGGAATCTTCCCCAATTAGGAGCCCTTTTTTAAGTACACCTAGAATATGAAAAAGCAAGTCAACCATTTTTATGTCATCATTGAAAATTTTAGAAAAAATTTAATGAATTAGGAGATGCTAGAAAAATTAGAAAAAATCTAGAATAAATTGAGAGTCACTAGAAGAAATTGAAAGAAAATACAAGATGTTAAAGTAGTGCTTCAGAATCAACATTTCATTTAAATTCTTGCATTTTAATTCCAAAATTAAAATTCTTGAATTTCAAATGACAAAAAAGGTTATACGAATTTTAAATTGAACTTTGATATGAATTAGGGTAGTGTTGGAGAACAAGTATTTCAATTCATGTATTTCAATTTCAAAATTTAAATTCTTGAATATGAAATGACAAGATAAGGTGTATGGATTTTAAATTGAGCTTTGTTATGAATTAGAAAAGTTAAACTCAAATCTAAACTCAAACTTTTTAAGTTACCCAAACAAGGAATTTGAGTTAAATCTAGATTTGAAATAGAAATTGAATTTTTTAAACATACGATAAAAGAATTCGAAAAATTTTAGAAGAGTTAGGCTCCGTTCCATTCAACTTATTTTTTCTGATTTGATCTGATTTTTTGTAGTTCTGATTTGATGTGATTGGATTTGATCTGATGTGATCTAGTCAAATGTGGGAATTCGAACAACACTCCCTCTCAAGTGGTAATTAGTCTGTTTAGTTAGTATTTGAACAAATGGCTCTAGCATCTCAATCTCTGGTAGCTAATTTTTGCCAAACCCACGTCCCAACAATCAGGAAGAATTGGACCAGGATCGAACCTACTCTGATATCATGTTAAAATTCGGGTGGGCCAAGAACAACGAATGGAGTGTCGGGTAAAATTAACCACTACCATTTAGGGTTAAGGAACAAAATAGGAGTAAAAGATTGATTAAATCCAAAAACAGGAGTAGAAAGATAAAATCCCCAAAATAGGAGTTAATGTGTGCACAACTCATCTGTGTAATTCAATCAATGTACCCACGCTCCACTCATCTTGCTCATCTACCGTATTAGCTCAAATATTAGAAAACAAAAGAGTACGCGCAAATATTAGCTCAACCCAAAAAAGAAACTTGTTCAAACCAAAAAAGAAATTTTGTCATAGTTCTGAAACTAAAACACAATTCAGCAACTTGCTCCATCACAAACAGGTTGCTGATGTCGTTGCGCCCTAGTCGTTGTGTCCCTGCCATTATCACTTAAGTCTCCTCCGCCGCTACCATCTATGCTCCGCCGTTGCTGTCAAAATCCTCCATTGCCGTTGTTGATTTTTCACCGTCACCACCAACACTACTGCTCTCTACCATCACAATTATGTATCGTTGTCGTCGCAGACTCGCAGTGTAACATTAACCATCAAATATCAATACAATGCCAAAAAAGACATAATGACAAACATGACACCGCATAGTGTCATACATAACAATATATAATGGCACAAATGCCCATATATAATGCTACAAATGCTCATATATAATGTCACAATGTGAATTTAAAAATGTTACACAAAAGCATAATGCCAAATATGACTTAATGCCTTGCACAACCAGGCAATTACCAAAGCAATTCTCTTCAAAAATTAGCCTACATAATTCTCTTCAAATTGCTTTGAAAAATAGCACAGAGTTATTATGCTCTCATAAGTCATAACAAAAAGCATCAGTTTCATTAGCCAATTACAAAACTAAATAACATTGATAGGAATAGAATCCCTATAAAAATCCCAAAAAATCAACCCCATCCCCTAAAACAAACTAAATTAAACACCCTTTCAACTGACCCACCATATATTAAAATACAAAAGATACTGCAATGGGTTGAAGAGAGTGGCTGTGAATGGATAAGAAAGAGCTTATTTGAGAATCAGGCGTGGTGGGTTACTTTAGACTCTAATTATTTAGGTCTTATTTAGAGAATTTTAATTTGAGCTTCTATTTTGAGGAGTTATGTTTTAATTTTATCTAGATAGTTTTCTTATTTAAATACTCCTATTTAGGGGAGTTTGAGTTTGAGCTCTTATTATAAGGATAAGATATATGTTTTACTCCTATTTAAGGGATTTTCTTTACCATTTAAAGTCAGGATCCACTTTCTAACCCAAAAGCTTAAACTAATAGGTAAGACTTTATCCTTCTATATATTCTTTTTTATTTTTCAATGTGGGAACTCCAACAACAAATTATGTAAAATTAAAAAATCAACTACAAGTGAATTAAAAATATGTTGATTAGGCAGCGTCAAGGGAATAATGGGATGATGGAAGTGAAGATGGAAATACAGATCATAGGAGAGTAATTAAATGAATTTGAAAGTAATATCGTAAAAGTATGAATTTCTTGGGGTATTTACATGAATTTTTTCTTTATTTTTTAATTTAGTAACCCTTTATTATTTAAAAACTTGCTCCATTCCTCTAAAAAACTTACTCCAAGTCTTCAACCTTATAAAATCTCAATCCCAAAAACAAGTTCCTCAAATTTTGATTTAATTGCCTCGCGTGAACCTCTAAATACTCTCACAGAGCAACGCACATGTTCTACGAACAAAATGGAGAAAACCATAATAACAGAAGACATTTAGTTAGAACCAGTGATTCAAAATCGGACAGGCCAACTAGCCTAACCATATAGGTCGCGACCAGACACCAATCCGGTCTGATTTATTGGCCAAATCTGTTTTCTTATTGACCTGTCCAAACCCGTCTAACCCGGCAAACGAGTGACCTAGGTTGGTCAACCCGAGTCACGGGTTTGGATGTAAAAAAAATTCGTTTAAAAAGTAAAGTCGAGGCATGGGGGGAATGGAGAAAACCATGATAACAAAAGACATTTAGTTAGAACAGTCATTCGAAAATCGGATGGGCCGACTAGCCTAACCATATGGGTCGCGACCGGACACCTATCCGGTGTTATTCATAGGCTAAACTTGTTTTCTTATTGGCCTGCCCAAACCCATCTAACCGGGCGAACGAGTGAGCTAAGTCGGCCATCCCAGGTTGCAGGTTTGGATCTAAAAAAATTCAGTTTAAAAAGTAAAGTTGAGGCATGGGGGATTTAAAACATAACCTTTGGGATCTCTAACCAAGATTCTTACCACATAAGCTAGTGATCCAATTGTCTACAAACTCCTACAACATGTTATATATCGAAAAAAACTTCCAATAAAGAGAGTCATGTTTGTATAACGTATTTATTTTATGAACTTCATTTAGTCCAAAGAAAAAAACATTACTTATTTCTTATCGAAAAATTTCATATGCTACAATTTATTTTTTTTCCCTATTTTTCTCTTTTCAATTAACTAAATATAAGTCTAAAATGATAGATAGTATATTAAAACAAATTAAACTAGATGGAGTAGTGAAAAAGATATGAATTAAAAACTTTTATTAATTAAAAATATCTAGTAATATAATACTCCCTTCGTCTCAATTTGCATTGCCTACTTCGATTTATGATATTTGACTGAAGTTATTATCAAATCATTTTATATGAAAAATAGTGTAGGATTATAAGATAAAAACAACATTTTTAAAAAACTACATCAAAAGATATACAAAACTAATGGTGACAAGACTATATTACCTTATCAAAAAACTAATGAAAGTAGGGAAAGAAAATGAATGAAGTTTGATCTTGTGGATAGAAAACAAGGAAATTAATTTGGAACGGATGGAGTATAAAATAGTACCTATTATTTTAATTATAGTTGACCAAGGCATTGACCTAGGTTTGACTAGTTCAACAAATTAACCATTGACCCACTCGGTCCTTCAGGTCAACATCTGATCCAATTTATAGAACATTGGTAAGAACCTCGTGTATGGTATACTTTCATTTACATAAATTTCTATACATTTCAAAGTCATCGTATTATACTAAACAATCAATAAACAATCTCACTAGGAACAAAATCAAAGGTAGAGACACATGTTCTTTGTAAATTTTTAACCATTTGTTGATATCCAAATTAATTTTTCATTCATGTGAAAATTATTGAAATTTTTGAGATTCATGTGAAAATTATTGAAATTTTTTAGTTTAATAGACACTTAATGACCAACTTTGAACATAATTATCAATGAGGTCCATTAATTTTTTTTCTTTAACCTGCTCTGAAAGATTCATAAGATAAACAATTTTTTTAGAAAATAAAATTAATACTCCCTCCGTCCCTAAATAAACTTCCCTTTTTGATTTTTTAAGAATTTAAGGGAGGAATATTTTTTTGTTGACTTTCCAAAAATACCCTTGATGTGATGTGTAAAAGTAAGATGTGATATGTAGATTATTAGTGAAAATGTATAATGTGATAGATAGGGTATGAAAAAGTAAGGGGTAAAAGAGGTTTTTTAAGGGAAAAGAGAAGTTTATTTAGGGACAAAGAAAAAACGAAAGAGAAAGTTTATTTAGAGACGGGGGAGTAGTACTTAATATGCCAAAAGAGAAAAGGCAATTTTTGTTTAAAAACTGTGATCTAGAATATTGACCTTGTCCATATCACATACAAAAATGTTATTCAAGTTTAAAAAGAAAAACTTTTTTATAATGACTTTATATATAATGACTATTAATAAAATAGCGAAAAATCGAATGACAAATTAGTATCTATATCTACATATTGGTTTAGTATTAAAGTATTAGTCTTTAACTATGGTCAACTTTTCCTTGAAAAAAACTATGGTCGACTATATGGTGTTTTTTGGGGGGCTAACAATTACTAAGGATTTAAAGATTTTAACGTGTGATGAGAAAAATAATCCATTAGACTATACTTCTAACATTGTTCCAAAAAAAGTATTCCAAATTTTGTAATTTTTAATTTATGTTATACTCTGTATTATATATTTTATACTCCTTCGTCCCGTTTTAAATCGTTTATTTTGACTTTTGGGCATATTTAAGGAAGAGAAAAAATAGAGTTGATTTTCCAAAATTGTCATTACTTTTTAAGATGGGTGACGATGAATGAGAGGATAAGATGGAGAAGAGTGACTTATTTTAGGCGTAGTTTAGGTATTTTACTCTTAAAAATTTACGATAACAAATAATAGACAATTTATTTTGGGACCGCACCGAATGGCAAAATTCGGAAAATAAATAAATAAATAAAGCGGAGAGAAAGTATTTATACATGGAAACCCAAATCGGGAGAAAACTACGGGCCTTTTTAGGCGGTGTCATGCCAAAGGAGAGGAACTTTTATTAATCTCGAGAGAATTTACATATATATCATTGTAGGAGCTTAGAGCCATTAATGAAGCTCCAAGTTTAAAGAAAAGAAGAATGAAAATATAGTAGGAGCTTATATGAATTTGGCCTCCTCCTTTTGGTCTCCCCCTCTTCCTCTTCATAACTTCTTTTAATAATGGAAGGAAGGGGTGAAGTAGTGGAAGACAAGATAATATGCTTGGGACCCCCAAATATATGTCCTTGGCCCTTATTAATATTCTTACATCTCATCAAATATCTTCTTCGTTTTATATCTCGGTCTCCGTTTTGAATAATTTATCTGATTTGTGTCTTGGGCCGGATTGAATTGAGCTTACTTGGTGCCTCTCGGAAGAGGATTTTCTCAGGGGTTTGTGCCTCTAGGAAGAGGGCTTTTCTCAGGGGTTTGTGCCTCTTTGAAGAGAGCTTTTTTCATGGATTTGTGCCTCTTGGAAGAGGACTTTCTTTAGACTTAATACCTTTTGGAAGAAGACTTTTTCGGGACTTTGTGCCTCTTGGAAGAGAACTTTCTCGGGACTTTGTGCCTCTTTGGAAGGGGACTTTTCTTTATTTTTAGTTACTCGGGAAGAGAACTTGGTGCCTCTTGAAAGAGGACTTTTCTCAGAGATTTGGGCTTCTTAGAAGAGAACTTTCTTGGGACTTTGTGCCTCGGGGAAGAGGACTTTTCTCAGAGCTCGGTGCCTCTTGGAAGAGGACTTTTCTCGGGGATTCGCTGCCTCTGGGAAGAGGGCTTTTCTCGGGGCTCTTTTTTCAATATTTTTTGGGAGCCTCTAAACCCCCACCTGATATCTATCTCACGGTGCCACGATGGTTGGGCACTCCACTCTTATTGAATGATAGACAATCCCCATCCACCTTTCTCTTTCTCTCTAACTCTTTTCTCTATCTTGGTACGGGAGTCTATGACTATCTCCAGTAATCCGATCACCTAACTTGACCTAATTACTAACCTCTTCTTTCTATTCTTTTATAATATTACTTTTATCAACTTGTACAACGCGGAACGGACCACTTGAGGCTAGATCTGTCCATTTGAGGGACCCATGAAACTGGAGCGGTCCTCTTGATGCTAAATCCGTCCACTGGATGGATCCCAGAAGTTGGAATGGTCCACTTGAGGCTGGCGCCGTCCATTTGAGGGACCTATGAAACTGGAGCGGTTCTCTTGAGGCTAGATCCGTCCATGGCTCGCTGAAGAGGACCGCGAAAGAGGACAGCGGAGAGGACCGCATGAGAGGACCGCGAAGAGGACCGCCGGGGAGGACCGCGGAGAGGGCCGCGGGGAGGACCGCGAAGAGGACTGATACAGGCCATGCAAATGGTACGGGCCATGCGGACGTAGACCATGAAGGGGATCCTAGGGTTAGACGACCACGACGGAATGTTGGGCGCCCTCGCCGTTTCGAAGATTACGTTTAATAATTTTATTATTCTTTTTTATTTCATTAATGTAATAGATTTTTCTAGGTGAGCGAATTATAAGCTCCTTCGAGGGTTTCTTTTCGGTTCTTTACCTCGTCGCTTTTCTTGAACCGACAGGATAGATAATTAGTAATTTAGGTTTGGGGAATTCTTCTATATAAGGGATTACACCCTTATCAATAATACACGTATCTTCCCCTATTTCTTCTCTCTCTCTAAAACCCTAAATAACTCCCTTCTCCCTTGCCACCTCTGTCGGCTGGAAACTTGGCCGCCACCCTCCTTGCCGCCGCTCTGGGATACCTCGAGTATCAACTGGTGCTTTCATTGTTGATCTCACAAACGCTCCGATGTCATCGTCCGAGCCCACCCCTACGTCCTTGACCTTGGAGGATATTATGCACGCCATCAACAACCTCGGACAAGATTTGAACGCCACCAAACTCCGGGTTGCGGAATTGGCAACCGCCAGGATGCCACACGTGGATGACAATCGCCGGCCTGGGGGTCCTTATCATCCTGGATGGCGGCCGCCACCGTCACGCACCACACCACCGACCTTAGATCCTGCCCCTCGCATGCGAGTTGATGCACCACGATTTTCCGGGGATGACCCTACGGGTTGGATATTTCGTGTCCAAAAATACTTCGATTATTTCTTGACGGCCGAACCTGAACGTATGCAACTCGTGGCCATGTTGATCGACCACCCGGCGTCTGAATGGTTCCATTATTATCAGGCGAACAGCCCTTCGACGACTTGGCCCGAATTTCTTGACGCTGTGCAGCAACGGTTTGATCCCAATTACTATGAGAACTATGTAGGGTTGTTGTCCAAGCTCACGCAGTCCTCTTCGGTTATGGAGTATCAGTCCGCCTTTGAATCGATTCTCAACAAGGTTTCGGGAGTCCCCGAGTCCACACTGGTCGCCATGTATATTGCGGGACTTAAACAACCGGTGCAACGAGAGGTTAATCTTTGGAACCCTAGCACCCTCCCGGCTACATTCGCGTTGGCACGTGAATTATCGGCTTGTCACCAGGAGGCTGCGGTCACTTACTCATCTGGGGCCCGACGTCCTTGGCCGCAGCGGCCACCCTCCACTACCACTGCCGGACTGTTGCCTACCCCACATGCTGCCCGAAGCTTCCCTCACCAGCCCCACGGCCCTCTGCTTCCCCTTCAAATTTGCCAATTGTCCGCTTGACAAATGCTGAAAAAGCAGAACGTAACAAGAAGGGCTTATGTTGGTATTGCGATGAGAAGTGGATACCAGGCCACCACGGTAAGCATCAGTTCTTGGTATTTATGGGACCTGATGACGATGTAAATCCCCTGGACGTGATGGATCTGGTGGACAGCGACCAAGAGCTTGCTGTAATTTCGGGGGACGTCTCTAGTCTCCACTCACTGGCGGGTAGTCCCAGTCCACGTTCGCTCAAGTTAGCCGGGTCTGTTAAAGAGATGGCGGTACAGGTGCTCTTAGATGGGGGGAGCACACACAACTTTGTTCATCCCGCAGTGGCCGAGCGCCTCGCGTTAACACTTCACCCCGTGCCACCGTTTCGGGTATATGTCGGCAATGGGGACTCGCTACGATGTGCCTATTCCTGCCCCCAAACGCCGTTATGCTTGCAAGGTCATCGATTCGACATGGATTTGTACATTCTTGAAATACACGGACCCGACATCGTCTTGGGTGTACAATGGCTGCAGACCCTCGGCACGGTGTCACATGATTATTCACAGTTAACCATGGAGTTTACCTGGAAGGGCAGTCCGGTACTCCTGCGCGGGGACGCCCCTCACCCACGTCCCGTCTCCTATAGCCAATTTTGCAGATTAGCCGCGGCGCCGGACGGGTGGGATATGTACGAATTGATGCTGGCAGAAACCCCTCTTAGGCAGGATTCCGCTGGCCCAATTGCTTTGCCGGACGACGTCCCCGAGCCTATTCGAGCCGTGTTGCTGGCCCATTCGGGTGTCTTCGGGTTGCCGCAAGGGTTGCCGCCCTCCCGACCTTGGGATCACAGAATTCACCTAGACACCACTGCCAAGCCCGTCAATGTGCGCCCCTACCGCTACCCGTACTTCCGGAAGACAGAAATTGAGCGCCAAGTCAGGGAGATGTTGGACCAGGGGCTGATTCGACATAGCCACAGCCCCTATTCCTCTCCGGTTCTCTTGGTTCGTAAGAAGGACGGCACGTATCATTTTTGCGTCGACTACAGAGCATTGAATGCCGCTACGGTACCAGATCATTACCCGATACCCACCACGGACGAACTATTCGATGAATTGGGCCATGCTCGGGTGTTCTCCAAACTCGACTTGCGCGCTGGCTACCACCAAATCCGTATGTCTGACGGTGACATTTTCGAAACGGCATTCCGCCTTCATGACGGGCACTACGAGTTTTTGGTCATGCCGTTCGGCCTCACCAATGCTCCGTCCACATTTCAATCGGCAATGAACAACCTTTTTCGAGAATATTTGCGGAAATTTGTCATTGTGTTTTTTGATGATATTTTGGTGTATAGTGCATCAGTGGACGACCATGCCGCTCATCTTCGGACTGTGTTGGGTACTCTTCAGTCTAGTTCTTTTTATGTCAAACTCAGTAAATGTTCATTTGGCAGGGCATCCATTGATTATCTCGGCCATATCCTAGCCGCCGGCGAATTACACCCGGACCCAAGCAAGATTGACGCCATGGTTCACTGGCCCAAACCGGCTACCCTTAAACAATTGAGGGGGTTCCTTGGCCTCACGGGGTATTATCGCCGTTTCATCGCCGGATATGCGATGTTAGCCACTCCTATGACCGAACTACTCAAGAAGGACAGCTTTAAGTGGACTCTGTTGACAGAGGAGAGCTTCGCTAACCTCAAACGTGCCATGACAACCGCGCCGGTGTTACGCCTGCCTGATTTTACCCAGATTTTTGTTGTGGAAACTGATGCTTCTGTGTCGGGTATTGAGGCCGTCCTCATGCAACAAGGGCATCCGCTGGCTTTCTTTAGTAAAAAGTTGGGTCCGCGCCGGCGGGCATCGTCCACGTATCATAAAGAGTTGTATGCTATTGTAGAGGCGGTCCAGAAATGGCGACAATACCTATTGGGCCGCGAATTCGTCATTCGGACTGACCAACGGAGCCTTAAGGAGCTGTTATTACAAGTTGTGCAAACACCGGATCAACAATTTTATATTCGCAAGCTCATGGGGTTCAAGTTCCGGATTGAATATAAATCGGGGGTCTCCAACAGCGCCGCCGATGCCTTATCTCGACGTGACGAGGATAGTGATACGGCTGGTCTATTTATGGCCTATGCTCAGCCCCTGCCAACCCTCCTCAGGGCTCTCTTAGAAGAGAATTCTACTCTCCCTGACCTCATCCAGCTCCACTCCTCGGTTAGGGACGGCACTGCCTCTTCTGCAATTTCTATCCATAATGGCCTCCTTTACATTGGCCATCGCTTGTATCTCAGCTCGTCCTCAAAGCTCCGCGACCAGCTCCTCCATGAGTTCCATGCTACTCCGCTCGCCGGCCACCAGGGAGTCGAACGAACTTTTCGCCGCTTGGCGCAGGTGTTTTATTGGCCGTCGATGCGGCGGGATGTGCGGCAGTTCGTAGCTTCATGTGCCGTATGTCAAGCCACGAAATACTCCACCCAACACCCCGCGGGGCTCCTTCAACCGCTACCAATACTGGACCAAGTGTGGGAATCGGCTTCAATGGATTTTATCACAGGTTTACCGCCGTCCCAGGGGTTCACTGTCATCATGGTTGTGGTCGACAGATTGAGCAAATACTCTCATTTTGGTGCCTTAGCCGCTGGTTTTGATGCCCCACGGGTTGCCCGCCTCTTCACCGATGTCGTGGTCAAACATCACGGCTTTCCTCGCTCCGTTATTTCGGACAGAGACTCAGTTTTCATGAGCTTATTTTGGAAAGAGTTGATGCGGTTAAGCGGTTCTTCTCTCAAGTTTTCAACCGCCTACCACCCCCAGTCCGATGGTCAAACGGAAGTCCTTAACCGTAGCCTCGAACAATACCTCAGGGCTTTCACATATGAGCGACCGACCAAGTGGACGAGTTTTCTACCATGGGCAGAGCTTGCCTTAAACTGCAGCCAACACGAGGGGCTGGGCGTATCTCCCTTCCAGGCGCTTTATGGACGGGCCCCTCCGTCGTTATTTCCCACTTTATCAGTCCGCGCTCGAGTACCGGCGGTTGAGGAGTTGTTACGCGAGCGCGCTGATTTGCTCACTGATTTGAAAGCTCATTTGACAAAGATGCAACACCGTATGCGTTCTCAAGCTAATCAACACAGACGAGATGTTTCCTTTGCGGTTGGGGACATGGTGCTCCTCAAACTCCGGCCGTACCGCCAACACTCGATGGCTCGCCCCTTGTCTGCCAAGCTTGCTCAACGATATTATGGTCCCTTTGAGGTGTTGGAACGAGTGGGAGCTGTGGCCTATCGCCTACGTTTGCCAGACGGATGCAAGATACACGATTTTTTTCATGTGTCACTACTCCGTCCCTTTCTCACACGCCCGGGCAGCTCGCCTACACCCTCCTTGCCTGATTGTTTCTTCAAGGGCCGCCCAGTATCCTTGCATGTTGTGGGACTGGACAGCCGCACAGTCTTGGTGGATGGCCAACCACAGGAGCAATGGCTCATCCGTTGGTCGGATGGCACGGACAATGATGCTACATGGGAGCCTGTTGTTGAGTTGTTGGACAAGTATCCGGATCTTCGCCTTGTGGACAAGGTCGTGCCTAACCCGGGGGGAGTTGTTACGGGCCATGCAAATGGTACGGGCCATGCGGACGTAGACCATGAAGGGGATCCTAGGGTTAGACGACCACGACGGAATGTTGGGCGCCCTCGCCGTTTCGAAGATTACGTTTAATATTTTTATTATTCTTTTTTATTTCATTAATGTAATAGATTTTTCTAGGTGAGCGAATTATAAGCTCCTTCGAGGGTTTCTTTTCGGTTCTTTACCTCGTCGCTTTTCTTGAACCGACAGGATAGATAATTAGTAATTTAGGTTTGGGGAATTCTTCTATATAAGGGATTACACCCTTACGCATGGAATTATCAATAATACACGTATCTTCCCCTATTTCTTCTCTCTCTCTAAAACCCTAAATAACTCCCTTCTCCCTTGCCACCTCTGTCGGCTGGAAACTTGGCCGCCACCCTCCTTGCCGCCGATCTGGGATACCTCGAGTATCAAGGACCGCCGGAGAGAACCGCCGCTGCTGTCCGTGGCTCGCCGGAGGAAGGAGGAGTTCATCGGAGGCCCGCCACTGCCGTCCATGGCTCGCCGGAGGTAGTGGGAGCTCGCTGCCGCTGCCTATGGCTCGCCGAAGGAAGGGGGAGCTCCGGGGATGGATCTACGGACGAAAGGCTCTGCCCAATATGGTGCTGCTGGTTTCTGGTTTCTGATTTGTTGCTGGTGGTTTCTGGTTTCTGCTGCTACGGATGAAAGGCTCTCATCATTTTTTTCTTTTGACTTTTCTTGCCTCTCTATATCTCTTCTTTTTTATCCTTTTTTTCTTTTCTCTTTAACCACACTCTCTCCCTTCTTTTTGTTCCCGTCCCCTTTTTCACTTATTTTTTTTACTTTCTCTCTCACCTTTTCTCTCCATTATGTATTCGGAGCACAAAAGTTTTTCGTGACCGGGCCCCACGGATGGCGCCAGTGATGGAAATCGCTTTTTCGGGGCGTCGACCCGACAAACTTGGTACCGGGTCGGCACTGCACCGAATAGCAAAATCCGGAAAATAAATAAATAAAGCAGAGAGAAAATATTTATACGTGGAAACCCAAATCGGGAGAAAACCACGGGCCTTTTTAGGCGGTGTCATGCCAAAGGAGAGGAACTTTTATTAATCTCGGAGGAATTTACATATACATCATTGTAGGAGCTTAGAGACATTTATGGAGCTCCAAGCTTAAAGAGAATAAATAATGAAAATATAGTAAGAGCTTATATGAATTTGGCATCCTCCTTTTTGGTCTCTCCATCTTCCTCTTCATAACTTCTTTTTATAATGGAAGGAAGGGGTGAAGTAGTAGAAGACAAGATAATATGCTTGGGACCCCCAAATATATGTCCTTGGGCCCTTATTAATATTCTTACATCTCATCAAATTATCTTCTTCGTCTTATATCTCTGACTCCGTCTTGAATAATTTATCTGATTTGTGTCTTGGGCCGGACTGAATTGGGCTTACTTGTGCTGTTCAAAAAATTTTAAATTAGGTAAAATCCCTAATCCATCACAGACAATTTAAAATGAGACAGAGGGAGTAAGTGATAGGATAGGAACTACATTTTGTTGATGTTCTGATTAATAATACTACTCCGTAATATTTTTTCAATGTTATAAAATGTGTTTCTAATAATTTTGCCGTATATACCTAGTGATGGTGTAAATTACTTGACCGGTCAAGCTATACTAGACCGGGTCTAGAATAGTTTGTTCGATTTGGCAAAGTAAAAAAGGTAAAAAACACGCAGATTGACCGGTAGGACTTTAGGTGGAACACCTGTAGCCCAATTTATATTATAACGGAGAATGCACGGGTGCTTTTACAAGGGAGTTTTAGAGAGAATGAATTCGGATCCCTCTTTCTGAGGTTTACACGAGTATTTATACTAGGCTTAGGGGATAGGACCACGTGTGCCCACGTGGGGGCACGATGCTGATGTGGTGCGAGGTGACTGGTTTCGTCCTCGGGCTGCCTTGTCGCCTTGTGAGGGAGATTATTCCCTTTGTCGAGTAGTGCCTTGGATGGATTCTTCAGCATCTCCAGTTGTCCTCTACTGACACGAGTCGCTACACGCCAAGCCCTTGTAGATTCTCCTCTGCCGACACTTTCCAACCCTAGAAACTACACCGGGTAATCTCCGTGGGATGAAATCGTCGAAGTTTAGGGAGAAATAGGGGGACAAAGTAGTTTGACCGGTATACTTTTTCGTGAAGTATACCGGTCACCTTTTGGCCGATTATATATCTTTTTGCTGACGATTCAAGTCTCCCTTCCAAAACTTTCGAGATTGACCGGTCAACTAATTGGTCTCTTCCTTTGACCGGTCGTGGGTGGAATACACCCATCAATAAGCCCTCCACTTCTTTGTCATGCAATTTGTCATGAGCGGGAAGTAAAAAGTCTGAAATAGGACTCCAATTTTGAAATTTTGGCCCTTCCCGCCTAAAATTTTTGAAATTTGAATTTCAAACTCTGACTTTTGCCACGTGTCGCGCATCAACCGTTGCAATCAGTCGGCTGCAGACCCGTCGTTTCGCCTGCCAGTGGGTCATCATTGCGCCGCCTGACGCGGCGCAACCTGGAGAGGCCACGTCACTTCTTTCAGCCCTCCTCTTCCTATATAAGGGCCTCCACCCCTCTTCTTTGTTCACTTTCCGCGATCAAGTCTCATGGCTTTCACCGGTCGGTCAAGTTCCTTCTCTTCGCTATCCAGCCCTCCGAGTCAAGTTAGTTCCCCCTTCCTTCTCTTTTTTCTTTCCCGGCCATGTCTTCTCTTAGCGATAGGACCTCGTCCTCAGAGGACTGCTCCTCTGAGGACTCCAACTCATCTTCCTCGACCGGGTCTTCTTCTCCTGAATCCACGCCCGGTCAGGTTCCCAACTCCTCTATTCCCGACCCGCATCCTGTTAACCAGATGCCCGGTGAAACTTTCGTGGGGAGGGATGACCCGGTCGATGACGAGCCGGATCCCTATGACCCTGAACACGAAACCCGGGATGCGTGGGAGGAGCGGATTCATGCCGCCGGTTACTTTCCGCTCCCCACCTTCTACGTTCTTGACATCCCTTCCCGTGTATCCAAAATTGCCTTAAACAAAATTCGTAGGAGGCTCCCGGATGGGTATACCCTCCTGTATGAACCTAACTGGCCCAACATTGTTGAACCCCACCGGGAGGATAGGATAGGATTCCACACCATATCACTGGATGCGGGCATAGTCTTTCCCCTTCGCCCCCTCCTTACCGAAGTCTGCCATGCGTTTAGGATTTTGCCCGGCCAAATAACTCCCAACGCCCACCGGTATCTCCATTCCTTTGTAAATATTTGTACCCATCTGAAAATCTTCCCCTCCTTGCGTCTCTTCCTTTTTTGCTTTGAAGTCCTATCGGGCGGGACTGGCTGCGAAGGTTTTGTATTCTTCAAAGCCCGTACCGGTAGAAAGTTCATCTTTGAAGTCCCCCAAAGTAACCGGGGATGGAAGGAAAAATTTGTTTTCATTGAGTTTCCCCCATTCGTCACCCCTTTCGCCGGTCTCAAATGGAACGACCATCTCCTCGACCAAGAGTACGCTGCACCGGCTTCCTCCCCTGACTTAGAAGCAAGTCTTGAGGTCCTTATGCGCGGCGATCCATACACCGGGAGGGTCTTCCACTACGGCAGCTGGGTCTGGAGGGTCGAGTCGGGTGGTGAGGGTACCTCCCAGGCCCATGACAGCAGGGCGCGGGGTACCCTCCCCGGGCAACACTGCAGAGGCTGAGGGAAAAAACCACCCAGGTATTTCTCATTTTTCTTGTGATTCGTAGTTGACCGGCCAAACTACTTGTACTTAACGGTTTTAGTTCCTTTTGCAGATATGGAGTTCGAAGAGTTCGCCATCCCCGACGACCAACCAGCAGGGGAGACCGGGGGCTCCCAAGCCAACACTGCCAGGACCTTCCCGGTCAATCCAGAGACCGTGGAAATCCTTGATGAAGACGAGCCCCAAGACAACCGGTCTAAGGGGAAGGAAAAGGAAAAGACCGGTCGGCGAACGAAGAAGGTCGCCACCACGCACCCTTCTTATGCTAAGAAGAGGGCAAGGCCGGATTCTGAGCCGGCCGGTCAGACCATCGAAGAGGCCTTCATCAACCTGGGGCTGAGGCTGAAGGAGGTAAGTCCTGCCGCTATCCCGGTCTTTATTTTCTTTTTCCTCTATTGAGAAACTTACCGGTATGTTTCGTTGTTGTGCAGGCGGGGGAGATTGGGCCGCACACAGTGGACCGGTTGGGGATGAGTTCCCCTTCTGAAGTCGACCGGCTGAAGAGGGAGAAAGAAGAGATGGCCCTTATCTTGAAGAGCCAGGCTGATGAGCTGATCAGACTGTCTGGGCTAGCCGGGGCCATGAAGACCGAGATCTCCCAGCTGAAAGAGGAGAATGGCCGGCTCATGGATGAAGTCTCTGAGGCCCAGAGGGAAGCAGCGGAGAAGGAAAAAGCCTTCCCCGGGCGCGCTGTCGCATGGGTTGAAGAGAACAAGGCCCCTGCTGCCCGGGTGATGACGGCGACGCCGGAGACCGCGATGGAGTCCTTCAGGCTTCTGTACCGGGAGCCTAAAGGAAGGAGAATGATTACCGCGATTGGATCCTTCGGATTCAAGAGCGGACAAAAGAAATACCGGATCGCCTCTCACCAGGTACTGCTTAGAAGAGACCCGAGCTTCAGCGCGGCATCCTACGGCCTGGCTCCAATCCCAGAAGAAGAGCCTACTCCCCCTTTCCCCCTGGATTAAGAACTCCCCGGCCTTGACCGGTTGCTTTGTAAACATGAAACTTCTTTTTCCCCGGGAATGCCCGGTGTATCTGTAAACATTTAACATGCTTGTTCCGTTTGAATGCCATGTTTAATTTCCTTACCGGTTAATCTTCCATATCTGCTTGCTTGTTGATTTATACTTTGCTTTTGCTTCTTAGAATACCATCATAGAAATTCGGACCGGTACATAAATCAGGCCACTTCTCAATTGTTTCTGACCGGGAGAACTTCAAAGTTCTCTTTGATCTCTTTATCTGAAGAATTAACTCGAGTAACTTTGACCGGTTAAACTTCAGTTTTTGCTTTTCGAACGTCTTCATCATGGTGGCCAACTTAAAAAGTTTGACCGGCCGAACTTTACTTTGGCCTTTTGGATAGCTTCACAAATTCTTTGGTAAAGTTTACTTTGACCGGTGGATTCCCACTCCATGGTTTGACCGGTCAACTGCCTTGCCTTTCGATGGGTGCAGAACTTTCGAAGTTCTGCTGTGCCCATACCCAACCGGGGTATTCCTTTTTTTTTTACTTGACCGGTGGGTTGTAGATGGAAACACCTGTAACCTAGTAATTCTTGAAGTATCCTTAACCGGTAAGAATACTGGAGATTTAACCATGTCGAATGGTTTCGAACCCTCTCCAAGGTTCAAATGCACCCTTCTTCCAGGGCCCCCTCTTCCAGGTGATTAAGTCTTTTGATGGCCCTTTGATATCTACCATCCCGGGGAGGCCTTAGCTCACCCCCCCGTTCAAGTCTTCCCTGAGAAGGGGGAAACAGGATGCGCCGCGGTGGACGATTCCCTTCTATTTCTTTTAATGGGCATCTTTTAGTCCCCAATCAATTTGACGGCGCCGGCGGATTCCCCAACACCAGTCAAATCTCATGGGCCCGTGTAAGTACGGTTCGAACCTTCTTCCAGGTCCAGCCCTCTTGCAGGCATACCCTCTTCCGGGCCCCTCTTCCGGGTTTTAATATTTTTTCTATTATACTGAGCAAGACCGGTGTAGTAACCAGCGTGCCAGGTCCGGGCCTGTGTCTCAGTTGGCTTATCCAAGTGGATTCGATCCACCTAGGAAGCCCTCCTAGGATAGGTTCGACCTATCAATTCTGCTGCTACCAAGTAGAGTACTGAACATCACTTTGATTGATAATGTGGTTAGGCCTCGCCTAGTATTACAATCATTTGTAGAACTTGCGAAGATGGTGGGAATTCCAAGTTCTTTCTACCGGTACACCATCTAAAGTTTCTAATCGATACGTTCCTGGTCGAATGATGGCTCTAACCCTGTATGGGCCTTCCCAGTTTTTTGCCAGCTTTCCTCCATCGCCGGGTCTACTTGCTTCCCTTCTTCGTAGGACTTCATCTCCAACTTGGAAGTACCGAGGCCCAACATTGTTGTCGTGGTACTTCTTCACAACTTGTTGGTATGTACTCATTTTAACCTCCGCGGCCATTCTTCGTTCTTCGACCAAGTTGAGCTCGGCCAAGTGGTCTTCCTCATTCTGCTGGGGTTGATAATTTGACTCCCGAAACGTGGGGAATTCAGCTTCGATGGGCAGCCTTGCTTCACACCCATAGGTTAGGGAGAATGGAGTTTCCCCATGAGCCCTCCTGGGTGTTACTCGGAATGCCCATACGATGTGCGGGAGCTCTTCCAGCCACTTGTTTCCTGCTTCTCCCAACCGCTTCTTCAAACCATCTACAATAGTTCTGTTGGCGTTTTCGACTTGGCCATTCCCTTGGGGGTACGCTACCGAGGAGCGATTGTGCTTGATTCCGAAGCCCTCCAAGTATTCGGTGAATCTTGGATTTCGGAATTGTGGGCCGTTGTCGGTGATGAGGTTCATGGGCGCTCCAAACCTCGTAATGATGTTCTTCCAAATGAATTTCTTGCATTGTTGCGTGGTAATGTTGGCCAACGCTTCGGCCTCGATCCATTTGGTGAAGTAATCGATGGCTACGATTACGAACTTCTTCCCTCCTTGGGCGATCGGAAAGGCTCCAATGATATCAACCCCGAATCTAGCGAACGGGATGACATTCGATACGGGGTGGTAGTAGGTCGCCGGCCTACCAGGATACTTGTAGAATACTTGGCACGTCCTGCATTTCTGGACGTACCTTTCACAATCCTGTACAATTGTTGGCCAGTAATACCCCAACAAGATGATGCGTTGGGAAAGCGTACGGGACATTTGATGCGCCGCGCATACGCCTTCGTGGACCTCCGCTATGACTCGCTCAGCCTGCCGGTTGGTTAGACATCTCAGGAGTGGCCCCCCAAATGCCCTTTTATACAGCTTTCCATCAAGAACCTGGAATCGGGGTGCCCTGAGCTTCACTTTTCTTGCCCGGTCATCTTGTTCTGGCAAGCTCCCATCCATCAAATATTCCATCAGATCATACATCCAATGGTCGTCCGCCCCGACCAAGTTTGACCGGTCAAATTGGCTACCGGTCGTTATAGCGGCGACTTCCAATTTTTCGATGCTTGCACGGTCAAGAATCTCTACCCGGGCAAGTTTTGAAACGTGCTCGGGAGCATACTGCGTCAATTTGGAGAGAAGGTCTGCATCCGCGTTTTCCGCCCGGGGGATTCGGGCGATCTTGAACTCTTCGAAGCCTTTCAACAGGGCAAGTACAAGGTCCTTGTATTGTGCCATGCGTCCTTCCCTTGCTTCCATGTTACCGGTCACCTGCCCAACTATCAGGCTAGAGTCAGATTTGATACTGACCCGGCTGATTTTCAGGGCTTGGGCAAGTCTGAGCCCTCTAGCCAGAGCTTCATACTCTGCCTCATTGTTCGTCAGCTTGAAGTTGAAGACGATTGCATGGTAGATCTTGAACCCTTCTGGGGTGGTGAACACGATACCTCCCCCGTATCCTCTAGGACCAGATGCCCCATCAACTGCCATCTCCCACCATTGCTCAATGGGCTTGTCGACCGGTAGGTCTGGAGTTAGACCGATCATTTCTACCAAGAAGTCAGCAAGGGCTTGTCCCTTGATTGCTGACCTTGGCCGGTATTCAATGTTGAATTGAGTTAACATCATCGCCCACTTCACCATCCTCCCAGAGGATGTTGAATTTCGCAGCACTGCACCCAGCGGTTGGTCAGTCAAGACTTCCACCGGGTGAGCTTGGAAGTAGGATGTTAACTTTTTTGCGGAGATGAAAAGCGCATATGCTGTCTTTTCCATCGCCGTATATCTACTCTCAGCCCCGTTTAGTGCTTTGCTCACATAATAAATGGGCTTTTGCGCCCCATCATCTCTTATTAAAACGGAGCTTACAGCATTTGGGGAAATTCCCAGGTACAGATACAGAGTTTCACCCGGTTCGGGTTTAGACAATACAATATCCGACGCTAGGTACTCTTTCAGCTCTTCGAATGCCCTCCGGCATTCTTCGTCCCATGCGAATGTGTTGGCCTTCTTCAGAACTTTGAAGAAGGGCAGGGATCTCTCAGCTGACCGGGAAAGGAACCGGCTGAGGGCCGCTAAACGACCGGTCAACTTTTGAACATTCCTAACGGAGGTAGGGGCTTGCATTTCAGTGATAGCCCGGATTTTTTTTTGGGTTGGGCTCTATTTCTCTCTTGGTCACCATGAATCCAAAGAACTTCCCGGTACGAACCGCGAAGACGCATTTCTTAGGATTCAGCCGGAGGTTGTACCTTGCCATGATATCGAACGTGGCTCGCATATCAGCCGGGTGGTTCAGAGATACCTGGCTTTTGATCAGCATGTCGTCGACATATGCCTACATGGTCTTTCCCAGTAGTGGCTTGAAGAGTTTGTTCACCATGCGCTGGTAGGTTGCCCCCGAGTTCTTCAAGCCAAACGCCATTACCCGGTAACAGTAGGTTCCTTCGGGTGTGAGGAATGACGTCTTCTCTTCATCTTCCTTGGCCATGTAGATTTGGTGATAACCCTTGAAGGCATCCATGAAACTTAGGAGTTCGCACCCCGTAGTTTCATCCACCATTTGATCTGGACTGGGAAGGGGGTATGAATCCATCGGACAAGCCTTGATCAAGTCCGTATAATCCACACACATTCTCCATGTGTCGCCCTTGGGAGCAAGGACAACGTTGGCCAACCAATCCGGGTATTTGACTTCCCGGATGTGACCAACACTGAGGAGGTCCTTCACTTCCTTCTTGACGAACTCTCGCCGGTCACTGGCCAGGTACCGCTTCTTCTGTCGTACCGGTCGACTTCCCTCCCTCACGGCCAACCGGTGGCAGATAACAGAGCGATCTATCCCGGGCATATCCGCCACGCTCCATGCGAATATGCCCGCGTATTCTTGGAGGACCCGTGTAATCTGTGCCTTGAGATCCTCGGGGAGATTTGCTCCAATTCTGACCACCCTCGAAGAATCACCCGGGTGAAGTTCAATTTCCACCGTCTCGGCCTCGGGCTCCAATTTCTCCCGGGTCTCTCCCTTTGTGATCTCTTGGGAGATGACATTGACCCCCTTGGTCATTTTCTTGACTGCCCGGGCATAACACTCCCGGGCGTTCCTCTGGTCACCCTTCACCTCACCCACACCACCTGGAGTGTGGAACTTCATGCATAGATGAGGCATGGAAATCACCGCCCCTACTCTATTGATGTCTGGCCTTCCAAGAATTGTGTTGTGGACGCATTTGATGTCCACAACTATGAACCGCATCTTCTTCCACACGGTCTTTTCACCTGATCCTAGTTTGACCGGTAGAACTATGGATCCTTCAGCTTCAACGGTGTCCCCCGTGAAGCCTAAGAGAGGGGTTTTGAGGGGTTTTGAGATGGACCCTTGTGGTGAACGGGGACCCCGCCAAGGGTTTGTCCCGGTCATTCTTCTCTCCGACCTTCTTCTCCAGCCTTTCTAGTTTTGCCTCCATCTGCTGGACGCGGTCATTTGGGATGGTCAACCGGTTCGCCACCGGTAACCTGGGCTGGCTCTCTGCTTCCTCTTCCTGACGAGAGGCCCTCGTCCTTGCTGGCTCCTGCCGGTTAGACCGGGAGCGCCGGGTGCGGGCAGGCTCGGCCTCCCGCACCTCGCCTAGCCGGGCGAACGCGCTGACATGGGCAACGCTCTGCCCCAGCCTTTGCTTGGCTGACTTCCTCTGGCCTTCCTCCCTATCCCCCAGCCTTTCGAAGGCGGAGTTTCGGGAGGTCGCTGGCCGGATGTTTTTTCCTTTCTTCTTCTTGTGGGCCCTCGGGATGTCCCACTCGCCGTCATCGCTCTCAATTGAGACGCAATGACCATCAGGAGTGATCTGCGGATCCGTAGCTTGCGGGGGACGCGACGGCCCTGCAGCGTTAAGTGCGTCGGCCAAGTTGACAGGGGCCATGGTGCTGACCAGCTGGGGCTGGAAAGGTGATGGCTGCGGCATCGGCGTCTGGAATGACGTCACCGCCATTGGAGCTTGCAGGGGCATGGTTCCCGCGCCTGGAAGAGCGAACGGGAACATACCAGGGAGAAAAGGCATCCCCCCATTCTGCTGGCACATGGCCATGACCTGACCGAAGCCCTGGATGGCTTGTAGGTTGGCTGGGTCATTCATGAACTGAGTCATGCTTGGTGGGAACGTGACCCTCGGTCCAGCGGAAGGGACGGGGGTCGCGAAGGGACTGATCACGCTGGCCGTCGGGACAGAGCTCAGGCCCAGACGCAACACAGGGGCTGAAATGACCGGTATGGTAGCAGCCGCAGGGATGCTGGTACCCTCGTTGGTGGCATGCACCTGAGTGGAGGTAGCGTTGATCTGTTGGCTAGAAGACATTTCGAGTGCTTTTCTTGTGGGTAGGTTTTAAAAGAGAAGAAACCTTAACGGTCCCACAGGTGGCGCCAAAAATGATGGTGTAAATTACTTGACCGGTCAAACTATACTAGACCGGGTCTAGAATAGTTTGTTCGATTTGGCAAAGTAAAAAAGGTAAAAAACACGCAGATTGACCGGTAGGACTTTAGGTGGAACACCTGTAGCCCAATTTATATTATAACGGAGAATGCACGGGTGCTTTTACAAGGGAGTTTTAGAGAGAATGAATTCGGATCCCTCTTTCTGAGGTTTACACGAGTATTTATACTAGGCTTAGGGGACAGGACCACGTGTGCCCACGTGGGGGCACGATGCTGATGTGGTGCGAGGTGACTGGTTTCGTCCTCGGGCTGCCTTGTCGCCTTGTGAGAGAGATTATTCCCTTTGTCGAGTAGTGTCTTGGATGGATTCTTCAGCATCTCCAGTTGTCCTCTACTGACATGAGTCGCTACACGCCAAGCCCTTGTAGATTCTCCTCTGCCGACACTTTCCAACCCTAGAAACTACACCGGGTAATCTCCGTGGGATGAAATCGTCGAAGTTTAGGGAGAAATAGGGGGACAAAGTAGTTTGACCGGTATACTTTTTCGTGAAGTATACCGGTCACCTTTTGGCCGATTATATATCGTTTTGCTGACGATTCAAGTCTCCCTTTCAAAACTTTCGAGATTGACCGGTCAACTAATTGGTCTCTTCCTTTGACCGGTCGTGGGTGGAATACACCCATCACCTAGTAACTTACAACAAAAATTATAATTTGCATCGTAATTAAAGGTAAATACAAGCTCGCAAATTATATAATCTCGTACTCCCTCCGTTCCAAATTATAATGCATGTTTACTATTCACAAGGTCAAACTTCATTCACTTTTTTTCTCTATTTTCGTTAGCAATTTGATAAAATAAAATATTATTGTCACTACTAGTTTTGTAGATCTTTTGATGTAGTTTTTTAATATGTAATTTTTATTTTTTAATTCTATACCATTTGTCATATAAAATGGTTTAAAAATAATTTCAGTCAAACATCGTAAACCGAAACAGACATTATAAAATGGGACGGAGGTAGTATAAAGTTGGGTAAACACAATTATGGACATGAAATCCACACATTTAATTTTTATGTTGACCTACAGATGACAACCATTTCTCTTTTACGAAATTTAAAACTTAAAAAATATATGGGAACAATTTTACAAAAAAAAAAAAAGAAAAAAGAAAAAGAAGTGTATTTTTAGGTCTACCAAATAAGCACTCATAAATTGACTAAGATCAACAAAGTATCATAAGTTATTTATGATGTGTAAGTAACTATAATTCGAGTTTTAGAAGCAACCTCTTAAAAACATAAGGTAACAATTTGTCTAAGCTTGCCCCTAACACGAGCAAGTAAACCAATCAAGAAATTGGGTTTGTGAACGAAGCAAATTCTATATATACGGAGTAATATATTAGAAAGAACTAACGTACAATTTAAATAATACATGTATAAAAAAAAGTTGAAGGGATTGTTCCTCTTATCTAAAGTTTTTCTCAACAAAATCAAAATATGGCCCTACCAGAATAGGTAAAACTGCATGAATATGATGAGTCGAACAAGCCATAAAATACGTATGTGAGAATGTGGAGGGAAATTCTTTCCATCATTTCTTCTTCTAGAGTGCCAAACAATGGATTGTTTCGTATATTCGAACCCGAACTATAATAACCCTGAAATGGAAGAAAGAGAGTGAAGGGATGTTCTGAAAAGAGATCACAAATTACAATAGCTTGTCAACAATTCCACGTGAATGAAGAACGCATGCAAGGGAAGGGGACGATATAGCACATATCAAAGTATTTAAAATGTGTGCACGTAGCACAAATAACAACATTTTTTTTGTAAATGTGTGATGAAAAGTGCTAAACGAACCCCAACCTTGCCCCTTCCTTCAAACAAACAACCCCAGACAAGGACTCGAAAACATGCTTTTGTTTGGGAACCGCTTGTGTGTGAGCATTGGTATGAAGGAAAAATAATATGGGGCAAACTTGGAGGTACTCTAGCAAGGTCTGTGCATAAATCACATACACAAAAGTAAGCTTTTAGGTGCTACCTTTATTTTTTTTATTACTTATTCTTACATTAGTCAAAGACTCAAAGCATGCCAAACCTGAAAAATTTACACACATTTCAAACACAAAAATTATGCAAGATCAGTCCTACCGGAACCAAAAAATTCCAGACCATATGTTTGGCCTTTGGGGACCATTTCTATACATAAAGAAATGATTTGAGACGTCATTTCCATGAATATAAAAATTATAAAACTCTTTTCGTAAAAAAAATTAAATTATTTTGAATGTTTCATTCATGTTTTAGGATTGTTTTCCAAAGTAAAGAAAATGTGTAATCTAACTTAAAAGAAAACATATACCCAGAGCATTTCAAACAAGAAATTGCAGAGTTTATGCATGACTACAATGAAAAAATATGTCAGTATCCCTGTGTTTTTTCTCTCTAGTATTTACAGGTATCCTTCTGTGTTACATGCAGTAGCATTGTAACAAGAAAAGATTATGACACGAATCACAATGCCAGAGCAAAAAATTGATTATTCCATTAACAACTCTTTCCGTTCTTCTTTCTCTACCAAGAAACAAAAGACTTGCTAATACTTGTCTGGCTCTACTAGACCATGATTCATCAAGTTGGACAATACATCAGCGACTATATACAACTCCATAAACACAGCACTTATGTTAATCAATGAGGCAAACAACACCAAGGACCACCCAACAAGATCCCCCAAGTGGAACTTGGGGAATAATAGGCGAGGCTAAGAGAAAAACAAAATGAAGTTGTTTAAAAGAATCAAACTATGATTCAAATCTCCAAGTTACCAAATGAATCACACATAAATCATGGTTCTTAAAAGAAAATTGTGTATGATCTTAAGATCTTAGTAATTCTTAATGCTAACATTTTATTTCTACAGAGCTATGAGTTTTACAAGAATACGACGCTAATGTTTCTGAGGAAGAACCCTTGATGATGACTACTAGCATTCATAATTGCATGTTATTCAACTAATGTACATATATTTATCAGAGGATTAGAAATAAAACTACAAAATAATTCAAAAAGTCCCACTTACAGAATCATGAATCAGTCAGAGCGCTTGTAGGAGACATGCTTCCTAGCAGCTCTGGCATTCTCGTATTCGAATTTCAATACGTTGGGGATATCCGAGGTGTCCTTCACATAAAAGAACCTCCCAAATGTGCTCTCTTCCATAGCGGGGAAATGACATTTGATTTGAGAATTGACCACCCAAAACCAGGCGCCACCGAGCACTGCCCCAAGAGCCGCACCGGCAAACACCTGTGCCACCGTGTGATAACCTAGATACACCCTGGAATAGAGAGTCAGAAGCGATAACGGCCAGATCAGGAAGAGGACGACCCACATTTGGTACCGAAACAGGGACCCTAGCCTCCTGCGGGTGAGTAGGGTTAGGTAAACGGCGAAGAAGAACATGTACTGGGAGTGGCTGGAGGGCCATCCGTGGGAATCGCACATCTCGAGGAGGGCGCAGGTGTCGGGTCGGGCCTGCTGGACCGATTTCTTGATGATCTCGTTAACGAATTGCGAAATGAGCAACCCGAACGCGAAGAAGATGCCCTGGAGCTCGCGGCGGAAGACGATGTGGGAGACGAAGCCGCCGAGGCTGATGAAGACGGGGACCAGCGAGATCCAGGCCAGGAAATGCCCCAGTTGATCGCCCTTCCGGTACCGGACGTGCGTGAGAGTCACCGCCTTCAGCGGAACGGGAGGCATGGCGGATTGCGCGCTTGGGGATGAGATTGGACAGAATCACAGCAGAGGGAAAGCGAAAAGCCTTTGACGAAGGAAGATTGAATATTGAATGAAATCAACGAATGAACGCCAAGAACAACGGAGAGAGCTGATAATTCCAATTTGTTGTTATGGTACTAGGCTACTCAATTCCATCATTTTGATTTTTTTTGGGAGCCAAATTAGACTAATTTTAATGTTTAATTAAATAAAAATTACAATTTATTTTAGTATAAAAAGGATTTAATTAAATCTAAATAGTGTAAAGCTTTCAAAATTTTATTTAACTGTGTTGATATGCAATGCAAATTAAAAATTATTGATGATTAAAATTTATTCTATTTGACTCAAAAAAATTATACAGAGTATTAAATTAATATCGTGTGAGTCTGTGAGAATTGGGGTAGTTAAGACTAAATTGATATTCGAACCCAATCAGTCGAAACTGAGATCAAAAGGACCCGAGATATGAAGATTTAATTTATAATAAAATATAAAAATTTATCGAAAACGAACTAGATATATACATATTGATTTAAATGTGAAAACGATTAACTATTTTAATAAGCTAAACTAGTCAAATTTAATCAAAGTCATTCAAAAAGCCAAATGACAAATATGTCTTTTACTTAGTATACTTCGTGCATCTGTCATAGATCTTTTCATATGTTTATTTTGTTTGTCTAGGAAAGGTTTTTCCATTATCTTTTTTTAACATTTAAAATATCACTACCAGCTCACTTACTTTATACGAAATATATAACACTTCATTCATCTTATTTAATACGGTGTGTCAGTGTATACTCTAATGATTTTCATTAAGGGTGTTTTAGTAAACTTTATTCTTTTTAAACTATCTCTAAAACAAAATCAAATCAATACGAGAAGATCTATAAGAAACAAAGAGAAAAATTATTTCTTCTCATATGGAATATTTTTTTCTGTCTTAATTTTTTACAATATTTAATATAATGTTTCAACCATTAATAACTATATTTTCTATCTAAAATATATATTAGCCTATATGTTCTAAATAGATTGTTACATTTTGATTTTTCTTATCAAATTGTGTTATATTTTGATCAAAAATTAAATATAATTTAAAATGAACAAAAGTTAAAATAATACTTGGTATATCAAAACTTTTTTTAAAATAAATTTAATTTTGCTAAATTTATTTTATTATTAATTTTTTTACAATTTATCCATACAGTGTTACATAATTTGACCAAAAATATCAAATTGTAAATTGTTTTAGAATAGAGACAATAAAAAATATACTCGTAATACTTTAAAACTACCGAACATGTTTTAAAACAATTTTTTTTGAATACTAAAGGGTGTATTCAATTAAGATTCCCACGAATTTGTTTTATATTTTAAAAGTCATTAGATATTCAATTAAGATTTTGAAAAGTCATTATTTAAAATCTGAATATATTCAAATAAGATTTTAAAAATGCATTCAAAACCTGAATGTATTCAATTGAGATTTTTAAACTCTTTTTAAATCTAATGATATTAAAAAAGTAATAGATTTTCAAAGATTTTTATAAAATATGAATTGTGAAACATTTTTAGCTTTAAATATTAATAAAAATCTATATTGTAAATCCAACCAAAACGCCTTCTCCGCCGTTCTTCATCTTCGCTTCCCTCCTCTTCCGCCATTCACTCCGTCTTGTTCAGGTAAGGTCTTCTCTGTACTTGGCATCGCCAATCCGCCATTCACTCCGTCTTCTTTCGGACGCAACCTTGCTCCCAGCGACTGGCGTCCACTCTACCCCAACCCTGCCGCGCCGATCCGCCTTCTTTCATTCTCTAGGTGAGACCATTAATCTTTCATCCTATTTTGCAATTTCATCTATTGGTCTCCGGCACGGGCCAGTTCGCATGGGCTCCGACTAGTTATTGGTCGGCTGAGAATGACCGGGTAAAGCTCTGCTCCGACCGGTCCGTCTCTCTTAGGGATTGGGTTTTTTGATAGAAGATAGATGAATTGGGACGGGTCGTGGTGATAGTACTATAACAACATTTATTTCTTTTTCGATATGGTTGCAGATTTTTATGTTTTGTTACTTCTTACTCTCTGTAATCATTTGGTGGAATAATTTTCATCCATAAGTTGCATTGCCAAAAACAAAAATTGTGAAATTTTTGTTAGGACAGAGGAAGTATATACTTGTTGCTTTTATAATGATAATTAATATTTTATTTTGTTGCCGGGTATTTTTTTGTTGATATTTTGCTGAATGCTGATAGTAATGATATTTCACTTTGATGGGCATACAAAATGGTAGAACCACCAAGGACTTATATGTGTTTTCAGAAAATCATTTCAAACAACTTATTCGACTTGTCAAATCATTGTTCCTACCAGAGGTACCAGTGAACCGCTGACGGTGTTCCACCATTAGAGATTGTTTGGACCTAAGATTGGGTGAGTTACTTGAACCACCTGAATATAAGTAGAAAATCTTTTGCGCTTTATTCAGTGAATTCTATATGAACCTAGTAACCTACACATTTTTTATGAGTTTTTTCATTTAGTCTGTACCATAACGGCGTGCAGTTCAGTAATGGATCGGGATGCGTCTTTTCTGTTTGCTGGCACATATTTCAATCGCAAGAAGTTCACGGATGTTTTTGATAGATTCAAGGTACTTTTATGAGACACATCGCTCTTATTAAAAAACAATTGTAAAGTGGTATAAAAGACAAGTTCTCTAAATTGTGTGGGGTAGTGTCCTAACTCCCAAGGAACAAATTTAATTTTGATGAGTATTTGTAGTGTGAAACTGTGCATTAGTATATGTAGATCTTCATGTTTTGTGATTGCATAATTTTTAAGCTGACACAGTCCATTACCGTCCTTTTCTTTTCTAGGAGAAAAAAGAAAGTGATGAATCATCAGAGAAGTTGAGTTTGATTGACAATGGGAGTCCTAAGCAGGACGAGCATCCATCAAATTTGGTTAGTAAGAAAAGGAAGAGAAAGCAAGCATTTTCAGGTTATTTATATTTTTGTTCACCTCCAAAAAGAAACAGGGGTATGGCATGGTGAATAACTGTTTTTTCTCGTTCTGTGGGTGTTATGGAATAAACTCCAGACCCAGTTGAAGGATTCAACGTCTTCACAAGTTCCAAAGCAAAAACCGAAGCTGATGGAGAAGGAGAGGAACATATTGGAGGTGAAATTTTGGAGGGAAAGAAGGAATATTATAGGCAATTGGAGGTTCTTCTCATTTTTATCTAATTTTCTTGCATGGCTTATGGTTTGAAGTTGGAACATATATCTTACCTCTGTACGCAAATACAAAACGAGATTATGAACAAGCCTTTTTTCCTTGTTTGAACTGACATTTAGAGGGATGCAATTTTCCGTAAGAAACACAATATCCATGTTTCTGGGAGTAGTGTTCCTTCATGCATACAGAGCTTTACAGAGTTAAGATCAAGGTACTCTTGATATCTTGTAGTAAAGTCTCACATTCAGCGCAGCTAATGAAATGTGCTTTCGTGCATAATTTTCTGGATGTTAAATCTTCTTGGTTGTACAGGTTTGGATGTAAATCTTACCTCTTACGCAATTTGGCAAAACTAGGATTTAAAGAGCCAACACCCATCCAAAGGCAGGCTATCCCACTCATCCTAGCTGTATGATATCTTCTTAGCTATAATTTTCAATTCACACTTTATTCTTTAATAATGGAGTCATCTACTGTAGTTTTATTTGTTTGAACTCTGTCAGGGACGGGAATGTTTTGCGTGTGCACCAACTGGTTCAGGAAAAACATTTGCCTTTGTTTGCCCAATACTTATGAAGTTGAAGGTACTGTAACAAACTGGCGTGTGCAACACTGCAATACATTTGAAAGGCCACTCTAACTCACTAATAATGGGTTCGATTGTCCAGCACACTTCCAAAGATGGTGTCCGAGCTGTAATTCTTTGCCCCACGAGAGAGTTAGCTGCTCAAACAGCAAGAGAATGCAAGAAACTGGCCAGAAAGGAATTCCATATCAAATTGATGACAAAACAATTTACAAAAAGTGCCGACTTTTCAACAATGCATTGTGATATACTCATATCCACACCATTTCGGTTGCAATCTGCTATTAAGAAAAGAAAGCTTGATCTAAGCAGGTATGTTGGATCATAATATCCGAAGATGTGAGTTCTGCTTTGTTATATAAACAAGAAAAACCTTTTTTTTTATGGAAAGACAGAGAGCTATTCTATTTCATCTGGTCACAATGCTTTTAGGATGTCCCTAGGTGTTTCTTGAGTCTAAAGCAGTTTTTAGCTTTCCACCCGCAGATATGTACCAAGATCTTTATAATTTATAGTCAGAAAGTTGTAATATTGTAGCTGCATCTAGTAGAATTGCTTAGAGTAATGAACACCAGTACTCAACAATTTTTTGCCAACTCATCCACCCCTAAACCTACACTCAAAGCCCACCATTACAACCACCCTTAGTTCTCTAATTTAGAGATTATGTTAACCCAACACATTTTCCAAATCAACCTTCGAAGTATGTTCTTCTATAGTAGTCGGATAACGGTGATGGTGACATAGGTGGTCTGCACTAAGTGGTGTTTCCTATGGTTGTTGATGATTGAAATGGTTGAAGCCGGGCCTGGTGTTGCCAGATATGGCGGTGGGGTGGTTGCACCCATTGGAGGAGATTGCAAGCTTGGTGGCCAGTGATAAGTGGGTGATAGTTTCTCGTGGTGGAATCTTACATGAGCAGAGGTTTGTGTGCTGGCAGGAGTCGGCCGCTGTAAGCAGGGATGAAAATAGTGGCCATTGTTGGTGGTTCCAAATTTTGGCGATTGGAATTGATAGTAGGTGCCACCACCCACCAGTCGCAGTGTCTGCCCACATTGCCAAAGGCCAGCAAGTGTGGTGGTGACAAGGCATAATACCATCATTGCCAAACGCCATCAGCATTTCGGGTATTGTTTTTGCATATGGGTTGCAATTGCCATAGCAGTTGCCAACGCCTAACGGTGGCTGTGGTTTCCAGTGTGTGGTGGTGGAAGTGATTGTTATGACCCTTAGTGGCAGAGGCAGTCAACCTACTTCTAATGAGTAATTGGTTATTACTTTGGAAAACTATTTTGCATTTGGAAAGTATGAAATATGGAGTATAAAAAGTGTTCTTCAAATTCTAGAGAGGAGAAATAAATATATCTGGTGATGTAAAAATATTTTTCCCCCATATATTCAATTTTACGGGAAGACTTTACATTCTTTGAGAACTCTGGTATCTTAAGTTCCATTGTATAAATAACAGAATTATACTAACAAAATGTAATGCTCTTTGATTTTATGTAGAAAAAATGAAATGCAAGAAATTAATATTTGCTTGCATATCCAGGGCTGAATTTCTAGTTTTGGACGAAGCTGATAAGCTTTTTGAGCTGGGATTGATGGATCAGGTTGATTTTGTGTTCAAAGCTTGCTCAAATCCTTCAATTTTGCATTTATTGTTCAGTGCCACTTTACCGGATGAGGTTGAAACCATTGCACGAACAATCATGCATGATGCAGTTCGAGTTATCATAGGGCGGAAGTAAGTATTATATATCTTTCTGAAAACATCTGAACTGGAATCACTATTGTCAAACTTTGATCCCTTGAAACTTGTACAGAAATTCTGCATCTGAAACAATTAAGCAGAAACTGGTGTTTGTAGGGAGTGAAGAGGGAAAACTTCTCGCTCTTCGTCAAACAT
This sequence comes from Cuscuta australis, assembly GCA_003260385.1. Classification (NCBI taxonomy): domain Eukaryota; kingdom Viridiplantae; phylum Streptophyta; class Magnoliopsida; order Solanales; family Convolvulaceae; genus Cuscuta; species Cuscuta australis. The sequence continues at coordinate 2,593,791 of NQVE01000018.1, forward strand.
TTTCAGAGGTATGGAAACTGTTACTACCTCTCTTGATTCAGTTTAGATCTTTTTTCCAAGCTTACCTTCTTCATCTATACATATACAAAGATGAGAGCCACATTTGAACAGTGTTCCCACCTAAAAAATGGGCTGGGTAACACTGTTCATGAATGGTGGGCTGATTGGACTGCTAGGCTTTTGGGTTGGGTGAGGCATGTGGGCATAGTTATTAATGGCGCTCGCCATTCTCGCCTATGGCGTTCGCCATGGACGCCATTCTCTGTGGCGATAGGCGTTCGCCATCCACGCCAGGCGCAGGTCAAGGATTTTTAATTGAAAAGGTTGACTTTTTTTTAAACGCGCTGACTTATTAGTAGTCGATCAAATCACTTCTCCTCATACGATCGATTCAACTGCCCTGCGTCTCTCCGTCTCGTCAATAGTCGATCGAATTTCTCCTCAGCCGGCTCAGCCTCCTGCCCTCCTCAGCTTCTCCTCAGCCGGCGCAGCCCCTCCTCTCTCTCCCGAGTCCAAACAGCACGCTTCGCAGAGTCGAGACTCCACTTCGTAGGTCAGACTTTTTATTTTTGTTTTCTTATTGTTTCTTTATTTATTTTTTTGAATGCTTATTGTTTCTTAATTGTCTTCACTATGTGTTTTATTATATTCTTAATTTCTTTTTAAGTACTATGTTTTGTTTTTTGTTTTACCAATAACTCATGTTTTACTTTGATAATTATGTTTGATACTTTGATACAAAGTTAAGACTAAAAGTTTAGTCTTAAACAATATATATATATATATATATATATATATATATATATATATATATATATAATATTTATTTATTTATATAATGTTCGCCATTTGACCGCCCGCCACTCGCCACGCTTCTCGCCATAAAAAAGAACCTCTCGCCCGCCACTCGCCATTCGCCATTCACAACTATGCATGTGGGTATAGGCTTGCTTTAGTAGGCTTTTACTTTATAGATGTGTTAATGACCATTATTTACTTTTATTGAAAGATGTGCTTTAAACATTCCTATCAATTTACTACGAGCTAAGCATGTCATTGATAAGTGTACCCATTAACATAATAGATTTCCAAATCTTTTGAAAAGTGTGCCATTATTATACTCCCTCCTTCCACCTAAGTTCTTCCCGTTACGCGTTACGAGGCTTGACCGACTTTATTTTCAATTCAATTTAATTGATTATAGGAGTAAAATTTTAAAATAAAATCTATTTAGTAATGAACTACATGAAAAGTTCTACAAAACTAGAGGTGACAAGACTATATTATTTTACGAAATGACTAGTAAAAATGAGCAAACAAAGTGAGTAAAGTTTGACCATGTGAATAGTGTTTGGGAAGATCTATGGTAGACAGAGGGAGTACTTCTTTTGTATCTAATTTGATTACAAATTGAGATTTATGAGGAAAAAATATCTTTCTTTTGGAAATAATTTTATTTACAAATTGGTATATCAATAAAAAATAAAAATTATATATTAAAAAACTACGTCAAAAATTTTACAAAACAAGATATGATAAGAATATTTTATTTTATCAAAATACTTAATAAAATCGCATAAATAAACAAAAGTTATCGAGAAGAGAGAGAAAAAAATTGTAATAAAAAGAGAAACAGATGAAGTACTTTATTCAACTAGCCATTTACTGTAATATAAATAAAAGCAATCAGGGCACTCGGGATGGGGATGTCGGAGACGTCGTTCGACACCAATGCCAAATCACCTTGCGATTCCCTTCTTTATCGCCACACCAATCAACTTTATAAGATTAAATTTTTAGCAATGATTTCTTTTTGTACCGCATACTGATTCCCTCCAATCTTTCAATGTACTATATCAGATAATGTATAGTTGCGTTATGATTTTCACAGTAAATTTTTTTAAAAAATTATTGACCGTGCAACGCACGGGTACGAATCTAGTATGAAAGAAAGCATGGAGAAAAATTGGCGTGTCTTTGTGATTCTACATACATCTTATCCTCATTATCTTCATCCATCATATGGATTGGTCTTGTAGAGTAATCAACCATTGCACTTTGATCAGTTGCTCCCTTTCTAAATAGAAAGGTCATGAACAAAGTTCTTCAATTTTTATGCATCATATTAAACAGTATATATTCTGATTAGGTTCTTGATCCAGAAACAAATTTTTCTTTTCTAAATTTTCGAATCAGTATTGTTGATGCTGCTTACTTCTAGTATGTATACTGGCATATGTTAAATAATGACTACCTTATTGATTTTGTCGCAGAGTTTAAACCCACCCATTCTATTATTCGTTCAAAACAAAGAGAGAGCTAAGCAGCTGTACAATGAGGTGAAGTTTGATGATATTCGAGCTGATGTAATACATTCGGATCTCTCCCCAAAACAGGCATGTTTATAGAATGGTTCCTATTCCAATACTAATAGTCATAATTTTTTGAAACTTGTATTAGAGAGGGAGTGAGTATTGTTTGTATAAACTTGTGCCACGAAAACTATTTACAGAGTAATATTGCCTTCTAACGAAAACTAATTAATCCAGAGAGAAAATGCTGTTGATAACTTCAGAGCCGGGAAAACATGGGTCTTAATTGCAACTGATGTTCTTGCCCGTGGTATGGATTTCAAAGGGGTCAATTGTGTCATCAACTACGATTTCCCAGATTCTGCTGCAGCATACATTCACAGAATTGGTACATAACCTGGGATTCCTTTCCGGCCTCCGGATTTTCGTTCTTAGCGTGTTTAGTCATGTATGTCATTATCCTTACTGGAACTGTGTTCTTTACCTCTAAAATAGGGCGATCTGGGAGAGCAGGAAGGAGTGGAGAGGCTGTTACCTTTTACACTGAAACTGATGTTCAGTTTTTGCGGAACATAGCTAATGTTATTACTGCATCGGGAGGTGAGGTTCCTGATTGGATTATGTCTTTATCCAAGAAAAAATGGAGGAGGCACAGACCACAAAGAGAAGCGATCTCTGCACAACCTGAAGATTGACCTAAATTTAGCCCCAAGTTTTCCGTGGAAGATTTTTGCTGTTTTATTTTTGCCTTAAAAAAACTTGTGGTATTCACCAAAGACAATACATGAGAACTGCTCTTTTTGAAGTTTACATCGAGCAGCTATGCAGATATATCAGCAGTTTGCTTTGTTCTCATCTCTGCGTTAAGCTCTTATTATTGATAGAAATGTGATTTCCAATTTGTTGAAGGATTGAAAAAACATTTTATTTCACATTAGAAATTGTTTTTTTAGTTTTGGAAAACCTGCTGAGGTTGACACTTGACATATAATCTGACTGAAGTTGAGAGATATGAGCTGTTCTATAGTTGAAACAGGGATTGCTTGTTGAATGGTTTTAGGTGATGAACTTGCAGCCCCAACTAATATTTGGTGCAAGAAAGCTACACACTTCCAAACTGTGATTCTTTGTTCCTTTTACTTAAAGCTATGATCTCTGAAAGCAAAGCTTCAGCAAGTGACAGTTCTTAAAACCTGACATTTGAGTCATTTGTTTCTTAGCCAGTTACACTGAGTTTGCATAACAGGATCAATGGAAAGATCAAAGAAGAAAGTGCAGCTCTGGAAGAACGCCGCAGTCCATTTTCTGCTATGTTTTGTGATGGGTTTTTTCACAGGCTTTGCTCCACCAACTCGGAGGGCGTCTCTGTTTTCAGGCAGTCATTCCCTGCCGAAAACCGAAGCAAATCGCTCTGAAAACCCCATTGAAATCTCACATGGAACACAAGGTGTCAACTTCAACAAGACTTGGTTGGATAGAAGAAGCTTTTCTGCAGCAAAACCCAAACCCACAATGAAGCTGCAGGAGGAGACTCCTCCCCGGAGGCTTGTGATAATAGTGACTCCAACAGCCACTGAAGACAAGATCCGGCGAGCAGTACTGTTAAGGAGGCTTGCAAACACCCTGAGACTGGTGGCTCAGCCCCTCATGTGGGTGGTCGTGGAGCGGCATTCAGAGGACTCAGAGGTTTCTGAGTTATTATGGGAGACAGGAATCATGTGCAGGCATCTAGTGGTGAAGGAGAACAACTTCACCGACATGCGCGAAGAGCTTGATCATCAGAGGAATGTGGCTCTGACTCACATTGAGCACCACAGGCTAAGTGGGACCGTTCACTTCGCAGGACTTTTCGGCGTTTATGATCTCGACTTCTTTCATCACCTCAGATTAATAGAGTATGTCTTCTTCTTCTTTCACGATAGCGGTTGGTCCCTTGGGGATTGGTTGGTCACCAATTAAGATACTCGTTAAATATCCATACTTTCTTAAAATTAGTACTGCACTTAGGCCCCGTTTGGCATTAATGTTAAAAGTTAACATTAGCATTTTTGAAATTATTAAACAAGATCTTAATTAATCATTTTTTTTTCGAACTAGTCCGTATCACTTATTTCTACTATAATCGAAGTTGGAGAAAATGACGTACTTTAAAATGAGATTCAATCCCTACTTTTATACTCCGTACGATTATATTGTCAAAGGGATGGAGACATGGAGTCGTTTCTTTGATGAATTTAATCATAGTTCCCCACAACTTGTGACACTCAATTATGAAGGTGAAGTTGCAAATTAAATCGATTAATTTTTTTATATCACATATGCGTGCCTGCACGCACAATTGCACAAACTTATCCAATATTATTACTCTGTTGTTCCAAAATTATTTTCTTTTGATTTATGATATATGACTAAATTGGGTTTCAATTTAATTTATTTACGGAGTAATTAACAGTGCAAGAAGCATTAAAAGCTATATTGGAAATTTAACAAAATAAGAAGTAACATAACTATTTCATTTTAACTAATATTAATAGAAGTATCTAAGAGAATAACTAAGAATATAATTTTCAGACAGAGAATACAAGAATATTAATTTGCAGATAAAACATTCTTTTTTGTGATAAGGTACTGCTATGTCCTAATTTAAATTACATGTTGTTTAAGTGGTTTGATTGAAATTATTTTCAACTTAATTTAGTAAAATATTGGTATGGAGTTAAAAACATAAAATTTACATATTTAAAAAACTATATCAAATGATCTACAAAATAAAAGGTAACAAGATTATATTATTTGAAGGGGGTTCCCATGACATTAAGAACCAATGTCATGGGATGACCCGGGGGTGCTTCGGTGCCCCGTTTGTAAAATTGACGATTCCTACCCCCTAACCCTCGGTAAACCCCCCACCCCGCCCCGACCCAAACACGCCCCCCCCCCACCCCCTTCAATTGCACCCCTAAGTTAATTTTGACTTTGGAGTCAAATTTTGACTCTAAAGTCAAAATTAACTTAGCGGTGCAATTGAAGGAGGTGGGGGGGGGGGGTGTTTGGGTCGGGTCGGGGTGGGGGGGTTTACCGGGGGATTAGGGGGTAGGAAGCGTCAATTTTACGAACGGGGCACCGGAGCACCCCCGGGTCATCCCATGACATTGGTTCCCAATGTCATGGGAACCAAGGTGATATTATTTTATCAAACATGTTTTGAAAATGAGTAAAAAATATAATTAGAGTTTGACCTTGTGAATAATAAATAGATAAATTAAATTGGGACGGAAGGAGTATTACAAAATAAAATTTAATACTCCCTCCGTCCTACAAAAAAACTACTCCCTCCGTCCCAATTTATAGTGTCTGTTTCGTTTTACGATATTTAATAGACATTATTTTCAAATCATTTATATAACAAATGGTATAGAGTTAAAAAGTAAAAATTACATATTAAAATACTACATCAAAAGATCTACAAAACCAATAGTGACAATAGTACTTTATTTTATCAAATTGCTAACAAAAATAGATGAAGAAAGTGAATGAAGTTTGACCATGTGGCTAAAAATGATACAGAAGCGAATATGAGACAAATGACATCACTTACAGAAAGCTTTCTATAAGTGAAAAAAATAAATCTTTTTTGAGATGAACAAAAAAAGAAGTGTGTTACCAGGAATAGACAAGCGAGAAACTTAGCGGTTTCTCAAAAAGCCCATCTGTTATTCTCAAGGATCATGCTAGGAATCCATCACGGGTGCCCCCAAGATGATTATCGCAGATGATTTACACATACACATACGATAATCATATATGTTTGTAGACAATTCTTATCTTCTGTGTATGTACGGAGTATAAATAATTTGTTATTGTCATCAGTGTAGGGAATTAAACACGCAACACACACAAATAATCTACGAGAAACGAGAGAAACGGAACACAAACGAAACACAAGAATTTAACGTGGTTCGGTTTCCCTAATCCACGGCTGCAACAGGAGGATTTTCTTATTTCACTTGTGGTGTCGATTACAAGTACAAGTATGCAATATATATAGGAAGAGTGCATCTAGGGTTTCGTAAAATGGGCCGGGCCAAAAGTCAAGCCCAAGCCTCCACAAACCCAACAATCAGTGGGGTGCTTGTGGTGGGTTCCTACCATTTTTGCATTCTCCATAGACCATGCCTGCCTATACAAGCAGAAAAACTTGTAGAGCTAACATTTTTATGTACATGTTGAGTGGGTTTCTTGTAAATTCTTGAAATATATAATGGCTGCTTATAGTCATTGTATGTTTTCAGAACTAAAGAAAAAGAGATAATTTATTAATGAGAGATGGGTTTGATAAATGGGACAGGGGTTTTGGGGCATGGCCAATTGCATTATTGGGAGCAAACAAGAAAGAAGTGAAGATAGAGGGGCCAGTGTGTGATTGTTCAAGAGTAATAGGATGGCATTTGAAGAACAACCAAACATATGTTGATGATGATGAATCAAAGCCTCCTCCTCCTCCTCCTCCAATTAGGGTTTCCAACTTTGCCTTTAACAGTTCAATTCTTTGGGATCCTGAGAGATGGGGCCGTGCGTCTTCATTTCAAAACTCATTGAATTTCATAAAGAAAGAGGTGATTGAAGATGGAGGGGCCAATTTGATGGGGATTCCACAAGAAGACTGCTCGAGAGTCCTTTTGTGGAATCTCCGATTTTCAAAATGATCATATAATGTTTCTTGTGTTTTGATCACTTGGCCAAATGAACATAACCTTCTCTTCACACTGCTGGCAATGAAGTTTCGCTCTCTATGCCGTACAATCGGTTGTACGGTCTTTTCCTTGCATTCATGACGAGTTCTCATTTACGAGTGACTCATTTTTTTTAGAATTCAATTATGCTCGAAAATGAGTATTTAATTACTCAAAAATGAGGATTCTGTTGTTCGAAATTGAGTATTCAGTTATTCGAATATACATATTTAGGTGGATGTACGAAAAACGCTACATTTGGATGTATGGTGTAGGTACTCATGAAGTTTAGGTAAGTGTTTTAAACATGCAATGATGCTAGACTAAATATTTGATCAATTCATTCGATGCGGTATAATATTTAAATTAATATTAAATAGTCAATTTACATAGTAAAAATCTACTCTTTACAAGGTCCACTGCAGATAAACATTTTATGCTTTAACGTCCATGTATTAAAGATGTACCTGAGATATGAGAACCGGTACAATTATATATACGTAGTACTCTCCTCGTCCCATTTTAAAATGTTTGTTGTGATTTCACTGAAGTTATTTTAATTCAATTTATTTGAAAATTTGGGTGGAATTAAAAAAGATTTACAGATTTAAAAACTAAATCAAATTTTTTTTGGAAGCAAGATGTAACATAATGACTAGGCGTGGATACAATGGTACAGTTATGGTTGCAAAATCGCCACTTCCGAGTATCAAAGGAGCCGTAGTTGTTGCCGATTTTCGATGACATGGTTCGGTCCGATTCATGGTACCGGTTTTGGTATTTTTTTTTAAAAAAAGTTTTAATGTTGTATTTTAGTTTTTAATAATGTAACATTTATAAAAAAAAATGTAAAAGGGTAAAATGATGTAATCAAGTAAAATAAAGTTTAAATCTTAAATATCTAAGTTGATGCTTGACACTTTTTAATTTACAATGTTATATTGAAATTGGAATTGAAATCACAATCAAATTCTAATAATAATTTTAAAAATATTGGATAAAAATATTTTTCGCAACTTCCGCAACTTCCTTCCGTTGTTGTAGCTTTCATGAAGTTTTCTTGATCAACAACATAACCCGCTTCTTGATATTGGGCTAACAATCAGTCTCGATTGCAAACAAGTATCTCGAGTGATTCGACACTTAGTTGGGTACGATAGTCACTCAATGTGTTACCGCTTGAACTGAACTCCTGCTCCACTTGACTCTGCGGGCAAATAAGGCCTTGCAAGAAGACCTGAAGAAGGCCAAGGCTAAGCTAGATGTCGCGCTGGTTGAGGAGAAAAATGCATTGGAAGCTGTGTTTCCCAAGAAAAAGCTGGAGGAGGAACTGAAAAAGGATGGTCGTCCTTCATATGAGCGATGGAGGATCTAATGGATGTCGTTGCCGAAGATGAAAAAGTCGTGCTGGAGCGACAACAAGCCATTCGATAGAATATACTTCGAAAATAGTTTCCATTGAAGTGCTGCAACTTGATAGAATATTATTTGAGAATAGAAATAGAAAAATACTTGCTGAGAATATTAGTTGATCCACATTTGTTCATATGCATGCTTGAATGAATATTTCACTATATGTGTGTAATTGATTGAGTGATTAAATCTTGATAAAGCCAAGCATTTTTTAATATCAATTGTTTCAATCTAATCTCTTCATTCTCACCTCTCTGACTCTTAATTTGTAGCCAAATTATGATTGTTTGTGTTTGTTCAACTTTCTCAAGTTTAGCATTTAGTTTAGGATCCATTTGAAAAAACCCCTATGTGTGAAGTGGATTAGCAACTGAAAGAATAGAAAACACTCTCCCTGTCAGGGCGGAGGAGAGGGGGGGCCTGTCAGGGCATGTGCCCCCCCGGCGAACTGCCGATCAAGAGGTATAATGTATAGTGTCGGCGATAGGCTTCTTTGACCGGCAATGGGGTGCCTCCCCGCCTGCGGCGCAACATATCGGATTTTCTTCTACTACCCAAAAGCAGGAGGTATATGGCTTTTTTCCTTAGAAAACGATGCCGTTTTCAAATTTTTTTTAATAAGGAGCCTACGCCCGATAATTTTGCGCTATACCATAAATACCAAAATGTGTGGAGGAGAATTAAAATATACAGAGTATGGATTAGTGAAATAATATACGGAGTACGAAATAACAAAAATAGAGGCTCAATTTCTTAATGAGTAGTCAATAGTACTAGTTACTCTTACTCCTCCCATGTATATACTGTAGTACTGTACATTTTTTTGTGTTTAATTAAAATGAAGGTTTGCACAGTTTAAAAGTTTTAAGAAAAAAATGAAATGATGTATTATTGATGAAGTAATATTATCTTTTTAGTATTATATTTTATGTCCCTGAAAACGTGTGAGATTTTGATTTTTAAGAGATTTAAGAGAACTGTATTTAGGTATCGAGTTTCTAAAAATGTCTTTGGTCGTGATGGGTAAAAATAAGATTTGACAGGATAGATTAATACTAAATAGATGTGATGTGATTGGTAGGTTAAGAATTAATAGAAGTAAAAGTAATTTTTTAATAGATTTAGAAAATTGGGGATCAATAAAAAAGAAGAAGAGTTTTTAGAGACGGAAAAAGTATATTAGGAATTAATTAAATGATTGTTCACGGGTAAAATAAATTGGAATGCTTATTTTTATTATTAGAGCGTATACAGGAAGCCTTGTTTTTTTCATTTAATAGTATTTTAAAAAAATTGGGAGCGCTGCCTCCTAATTCTTGTAGTTTAGTTTAGTGCCCCACCGGAAGTTTCGCTCTGGCTCCGCTACTCCCTGTACTTGCCATTATACTACTCTTTTCTTAAGTGTAGTGTAGTTAGAAAATAGGTTAACTTCTAGCCAACTAACATGTGGTTAACAAGGAATTAAGGGTAGAAACACTTTTTTAAGTATATATACTTTTTATTTAAAAAAACTTTTAAAAAAAACCTCCTTTTACTTGAATTTTATGTTAGGTCAATTTTTTTTTGTAAATAAAAATTTCAAAGGAAAATGATTTTCAAGAAAATTATTTACCCTCACAATTTCTATTGTTTGATAAGTAAGAAAGCAGTATTACAAAATAATTTAGACTACTTGAGTTTATAACAAAATAAACATCAAAGATTAGTAATTCAAGCACTTTTTCAAAGATAACACACTAAAAATATTTAAAAAATAATAAATAACTACATAATAATAATAATAATAAATTTAAAATAAAAAATTTATTACTCCCTCCGTCCCTATTTTGATTACAAAATAAGAATTACGAGGTAAAATCCTACGATTTCAAATTCGTTTTATTTACAAATTTGTACATCAACAAAAAATAAAAATTACACGTTAAAAAAACTACATAAAAAAATTTACAAAATAAGAGGTGACAAGAATATTTTATTTTATCAAATAATTAATGAAAATACACAAATAAACAAAAATTCTCGAGAAGAGAGAGAAAATAAAATCGTAATCAAAATGAGGACATGAGTACAAAATATAAATAAAAAAGTAACTAATAAAAAACAAAAATATAAGGAATAAATAAATGAATAGTAAAAATAAAAAAAAAACTAGAAATATATACTCCGTACTAAAGATAAATAATAATGATAATTATAAGAGAATTTATTAAAAAAGTAATAAGAAAGTAAAATTTAAATGTATGTAAAGTAAAGGGTGTTGTTAGCCACCCTACAATTAGCTAAATCCACCCCATTTATGAGAATGGAGACAGACTAAAGTAGGACTAAAACATTAAAAATATATCAAAATAGGAATTTCATGTTTTTATTCCCGAAATATGACTAAAAATACATTTACATTACCAAACATGGTCATGTACATTACCAAAAAATACATGTACAATGCCACATTACCACAATGCGAAGTCCTATTTCGGGAAAAAACATGAAAGTCCTATTTTGGTATTTTTTATGTTTTAGACCTATTTAGGATGATTTCTATTATGAGAATTGAAAAACTTTATCCTATGGCCTAATAATTGAAGCCCGACCCCGACCCGATCCACATATGCAATAACTTCTGAATAATTACTGTGGAAAAATAATTGTTTAAATAAAGTAATATATTAATATATTAGTAGATGTTTGATATAATAACAATAATGAGTATATGAAAGAAAGACTAACATATAAAATGTATTTTATTTGATAATGTTATTATTTTTTATTTAAATATCATGATCAATGTATGATACGAAGTAATAAAAGATGTATTCATTTTATTTATTTAATGTATTCATAATTTCCTCTTTTTCTCCATAAAATATGTTTGTGTTTTGTAATAATTGGAAATAGTAGTGTTATTTTTATACTTATTAATAGTAATGTTGTTATTATTATTATATTTTATTATAATTATAGTAATAATAAATATCATTATTCATTCATGCCGGGTCGACCCGTCCACTCGATCATAAAGTTTGAGCCCGGCTCTAAAGTACACGTGCCTATATTTATAAAACCCGAGCAGGTCTGGTCCATAGGGAGGGAAGGACAGCCCGACCGGACCGGGCCCGTCATTTAAAGGGTCCCAATTCTCTTTTACATATAACAAGCTCAATGCTCCATAAGCCCAAAATCCAAATAAATAAAAAATCAGCCTACTTTATGCGTTGCTGGAGTCGCTGCCTTCGGGAATCAGAGAGAGATACCTCGCAAAAATCAGCCTTCTACCTTCGACCGACCCGTCGGAAAATAGCCTCACCTTCGCGGCCAGTAGCTGGTTCTTCCCCCCTCCAGCCGCCGCCAGCACTCCAGGTATTTCACTTACTCTTGAGTCTCTCCAATGTCATGCTTTCAGTTTCAGATTTCTTTTATAAGTTTTATCCGTTGGCTTTACATCCTTTACTCATACTATCTTAGAAATTTAATCATCTAAGACAATTGCAAGTTAGATTTCTTCATTTATAATTTCTCTAAGGGTCCGTTTGGTATACGGAATTGATAGAATTGGAATTGAATTGGAATTGAAATTCCATGAGATTCAATTCCATAGAATTGAATTCTGCCAATTCCAATTCATTTTTTGCACTATCAATTCCAAACCCACATAATTTTTGTCCTACCAAACACCAGAATTGGAATTGAAGTCCTCAATTCCAATTCCATGGTTTGAATTCCGTGTACCAAACGGAGCCTAAGTAAAAGAAAATGTTTGGATTGTGATTTCAGCTCTGCACTTCTGGGTTTCTTTTTCTATTAAAACTGCCAGATTTTAGTTCAAATCTATCCATTACTATCACTTCAATTCCATCAGATTTTCAGCTTTTTCGTTGTGAAGTTTTGGGTATTTGAGTTTGTCTCAGTTTCGAGTCTTAAACGACTATATATTTGTTTGTTCAAATCTTGAATGTTTGGTGATTTATATTTTCAATTGACTGCAGACCAGTTGCAATTAATCTGTTACTACAATAAAGATTTTTGTACTTAATATTTTTCATACTCTTATTTTTCTTTTTTCACTTGAATTGTTTGGAAGTTCAGGTTATAGGTTTTCGCTGGAAGTTTTATTGGGCTAATGTCATTTTTTATTTTTCTTTGTAACTTTGTCTTATGCTTTTTTTTGCTGCAAGTGTTTTATGTTCTTCAGTTGTTTGACTCAGGCGTAACTCTAGCAGTTTAACTATGATTTTGCTGCAAATGTTTAGGTTCTGTTTGTAAAGTTTTATTAATGTTGTAATGTGTCATAAAGTATTTTAATTTTAATTGTTGTCTATGGAGGAAGATTTGCTCACTGCAATAAATAATTGTCAATTGCTATTTTGTTAATTCATATTCATTCTTCATTTAATTGTTTTAGAATATTAACTAGGATTATTCTTAGAGCATATTAAATGTTAATTATTTTAGCATATTCTTTTCTGTTTATTTTCCCTTTAGTTTGCAGGTATTTTTGTTCGTTATTTTGCATACTTTTATTTTCCACTCGTTTTTACCTTTAGTTTTGGTTCTTTTTCTTAAAATGGTACCCGAGTTTTATCTGGTTTGAGTGAGGTGATGGTAGAAATCATTTGTCTGTCAATCAACTAACTCTTTTGAATGATGTTTAATATGAATCCCAAGTCCCAACAGGTTCTGATCACTAAAAAAGGGAAGGTATACCGGGACAGCTTTTCTCAAAATATCAATATACCGGGCAAGGGAATACCAATTAAAAGATAAAATACATATTTTAGGAACATAAACATAAATTTTAAATTATTAGGCATAAGTCCTCTAGGGTCATTTTTTTCTGTGTCGGCCCAGGCCATTAAATTCTTAGGACCGGCCTTGAACCCGTGACCTGTACTCTAAAATATCAAACCCAAGCCTGTTATTTGGCGGGCTTGCTTGTGAGGGTTGGCCTGTGGTCGGGTCTAACCTCGAGGCTATCTATTGAGCTCCCAAATTTCCAAATCTGTTCGTCCGTTCGGCAGCCCATCTGTCCAACTCTGAGACTCCGACGCGGAGACGCCAGTTCCATCTTCTTGTTTAGCACTCCGGCAAGATTTCTCTGTCTGCTTAGCTTCAAGATTTCAAGCCTTTGACAGCCTCATTTGTCCAATCACTCCAAGCTCCAATTCTCCAATCTCCATCCTCCATCGCCTAAGGTATTGTAATTTGTTGTTCTGTACTCTATATGGAGTACTTGTAAAGTTCTATAGCAATTATCAAATAGGGAATTAGGGATTATCAATTTAGCATTAACAAAGTAGCACCTCCTTGAGGTTGATTTGGCATGATATAAAGCATCTACTGGCAGTTTTTTCAATCACTCCGCACTAAGCAAATCCCAATTACACAAAATAATTGATGACACTAAAATCACCAACAGTAGTTTGATTTGTAAGATTCTATTCTTGAGGTTGATTTGGTATGCAATCTTTTGGAAGAATACACTTCATATGCAATTTGTTGCTATAAGAATTCGTAAGCATATATGATTTTTCAGTAGTAAAATATATACTACATATTTGATTCCATTTGTTTTGATGAACTTCTTATGTTTTGGTATTTGAGTTTTGTACCAAGTACCATGGTTTTAAAAGGCGAAAAAGGCGGTCCGTCCTGAGGCGGTAAGGCGCTGAGGCGGTAGTTTTTTGCCCCAGAGGCGTTCGCACCAGATGATTTCCGCGAGGCGTACGCCTTGATTTATTGAGGCGGTTCGAGGCGGTAAGGCGCTGAGGCGGAAACGAGGCGTTCGCCTTGAAATATAGTCCGTATAAGCCATATTCTGCCCTTTTGAATTTAAGTTGTTGGGCCTTCAAATAGTTGGCCCCTTTGAAAAAGTTAGGCAGGAAGCACTACTTAAATATAAATAAATAAAAACTCTTAAAGTTCCAATTTTCCAATCGCACCCCTGCGTGGCTGTCCAGCTTCCGATTCTCTCTCTTTCACCGTCTCTCTCTTTCGCTCTGGCTTCCGGTCGTTTCTCTCTGGTCGCGGCTTTCCCTGTGCAATTTGGCTTCCTATTCTCGTTTCTCTCTTAAGGTACGAATTTATGATTTCTTGAAGATTTGTTTTAACTTTTTTTTACTCTGGTAATTTTATTTTCCAAAATTCCAGCAACTTGAAGAATTTTAAGTTAGCCAATTTTAAGATTTTTCATTATTAAATTTTAAGATTTTTCATTGTTAAATTGTTTATATTATAATTTATAATTACTTTAAATTTAATCTTTTACATATAGTTTGGTTTTACATCAACTTTTTTAGTGTTTTGGTTATCTTGAATCATGATTATCTTATTGCGTTTTTATTCTGCCCCCTTTTTTGCTTTAAATGAAAACTTATGTATTACTTAATGACTTATTTGACATAATTATGGATTATGCATTTTGTTTACCTAAAAGTTGTTTTGTTTGTTATCTTTTATCAAGTTGATCTGAGGCTTACGCCTTGTTCCGCCTCGAGGCTTACGCCTCGAGGCATTTTCCTCTACCGCCTCGAGGCTAGTTTTCGCCTTTTAAAACCTTGCCAAGTACAACATGAAGTGATGAAGGTTAGTTGAGAATTGGTGGCATTACATTTGATAAATTCTAAAAATGGAACAACCAAATGTGTAGGAAACTTGTTTGAGCATTACTGTTTTTATGTTCTTGTTTAATGGCTAGCTATTAGATTCATACTGTTTTTAAGTTCGTTTAATTCAAATTGTCATTTTTCTTCAAAATATATGCCTATATTATAAGCCGTATTTCTAAAAAAAGTACATGTATAAAACACCAACATATCTGTATACATATTCCAAACGTATTAAGGCCTTGTTTGGGAAGCGCAATTTCAATTAGCGTTAGCGTTTTGGATAAAATATTAACGGTGTAGACTAATTTAGAAAACGCTAACGCTAAAGGCTACCGTCAGATAGCCTTTTCAAAACGCTAGCGCTGATCTGTAACGCTGATTCCAAACAGGGATTAAATGTATAGTTAGCCGTATTTTAAAAACTTAATCTGCACGAACGTATGGATACACTTATTATACCCGCAACCGAATGGGTAGTTATAGTGTAAAAAATACACTTTATAGACTGTACTATTAAAAAAAAAGCTCCATTGGGTGATTTATAAAATAGACTATATTGTAAATAACACCTTTCATCTTTTAAAAATAGAATATACTATTCACATCTGCTAAAAAGTGTATATGGAGTACTCTGTATTTTGGAGGGGTTGATGAAGAAGTGATAGAACCGGGCAACTGCCTCCTGCAAACATTTTCTGGAGGTATTTTTCGATTGAGCAAATTATTATTTTTGGAAGTGCAACTATCGGTTTCAACTGGGAAGTCATCTTCTGAATCGATAGATCTGGTTGCGTTTGATTCGCAAATTCAGTACTAGTAAAATAGATCCAAAGAAAAATACCCCAGTTGCTTGCCCCCAACTAGCCACTGCAGCCTTTTTTTTTGCTTTTTGTTCCATCATCTGATCATTTTTTTTGTTTATTGTTTTTATTTTTTCCTCAAAAAATTCTATCAATTGGTTTTTTTGTTTTTTTGCATATTTGTTGTTATGTGATTTATGCATATTTGCCATAATTTCTGCAGATAACTTCCAATGTATTGAAAAGTAATGAAGAACTTGAAGTAGAGATAATTTTTTATATAATAATTAAATAATAAATAATAATAATAATGATGATGCATAATATAGATGTTATGGTTGGAATAGAGGTAAAAAAGTTAGAAGCTAAAACACTATTGAAGATGATCAAGATCTGGAAAAAAAACAATCTGCAGTATTTTAATATAGCTTTTAATTTTTTACACTCTCCCTTGGAGATGCTCTTACAATCCTTATTTCTCCTTTTAACTGATAGGACGATTGTGGTGATCAAGATCTGGAAAATGGTTTACATTACATCTTGGGATGAGTTTGCTGAAAAATCTATTCAGCTTTTCCGCGTTGATCCGGAACAAGTATTTTTTCTCAATACTCTGCTGCTTCCATCATGTTTGGTTTTAGTACTTTTATTGCTTATGCACTTTGAAATCCATTGATCTTCAATTTCAGACTAGGTATGTCATGAAATATCGGCATTCCGATGGTAAATTGGTTCTCAAAGTCACCGACAATAAAGAGGTTATTTTATCTCAATTTCTTAATGCTTCAAACATATTTGTTATAATTTGATATAAGATGCATGTGATATTTGCATTCGGCTATATGTCTTGAATAATGATATTGCATTTGGGACGGTAATTCTCCATCCATGATGTACTGTTGTCAACATAAAATTTATATTTAACTTGAGCATTGCCATGATTTCTAGCAAAAAAAAAAACCAACAGAATGTAGGAAAAATTGGGCGCTTGAAAATGGTATATGGCGGAAGCCATGGTCTCCGCCTCCTACGGCTGTGACTAATCCCGTCACCAGAGGATGTAAAGAACTGACCATTAAAGTAGGATACAACAGCTGATAAAACTGTTAGAAAATTGATACGAAGAACAGATCAAATGCAGAGTAGAATTGTGTTTTTTTATTGTGAATTACATACAAGAATGCTATGTTCCTGGAATATTTATAGACAGCAACCAACACAACTATTGGCACTAATCAACACATCTATTACTAACTAATACAACTTCCAGAAATAACTACCCATAACTTTCCCTTTTAGAAACTGCTGTTTTTTTATTTAAATTAATTAGATATGTAAAACACACTAAACGACACCACACTAATTGACTCTATACTAACTGACCCGAACATTGACTCATTACCCATTCGGTTATATGTGAACAAACCCGATTAAATCTAACAAAAACATGTGGAATGAATATGGTATGCAGTATGCTGGACCCTACTTATTATATTGGAATACCAGACATAGATGGGGGTAAGACTTTGTATAGCCTCATGAGGGAATTCTACTCGTATTTACTTGGTACGTTTGGATTCATGCATCAACGTTAATGCAAGCATTAAGGAGAATGGCTATGAACTTTTGGCTGGTTTCTCCGCGGAGTCCAAGCTAAAAAATAATCTATTGTGGGCTGAGTGCTTGATCCATTGCTCCCATTTTTCTTGGAACAATATGAGGCATCATGAGTGTCCCTTTAAGGCAACAACTATGCTTTGTATTTGTTAGAATTTTACATTGTATGTACATGATATCAGCATCCCACTATTTGTCTTTTCCAAAGAAACTTTTCTGTGGCATACTAGTAAGTGTTTGTTACTCCTTGTTTATCACCCCCTGAGCTGTGAATACTTTCGTTTGCAAATTGCTGACGTATTTTGATATACAAACATACTATCATACCCCTGTGAATCTAATGAGCCTTAGAAACCTAACTTGTTGGGCTTCTTTATATTTGTTTGCCCCAATAATTCATTATTTTCGTAATCCTCAAATTTCTATTTACACATGTCCAGAGTAATTTCTTGTGCAGTAATATTTTCAAAGCTTATACAGTCAATGATCAACATTTTGCAAGCATGACATGCGAACTAACTTGTGCTGTAAATGCTGGTCTAATTTATTTGCTATTATCTAGTTAAGTTGAATTTTTGGCTCATACAAAAATTATTTGGCTTTAGTTTGGCAAGGCCAATTTTTAGGTTTTCTATACTGTTTTATTAAAAAACACCATCATGGATGTGGAGATTGAAACGAAGTTTAGTTTTATGACTATTGCCATTGGATGTCACCAACTAGACTTGCAAAAGTGGTTTTCCTATTCGTTTTTTCATGATGCTGAGGTGGATAATTTTTCATGATCTCGATCTCTTTGGGTATGTTAGAAATGGAGCTCCAACCACAAGCTTTAGCTTATGGTTGTTTGGTTCCTTAACATGATATCATAACTTTGTTGACTGTTCACGTGCAAGCTTTGGGCAAATAAATCTACTTTGCACATAAGAGGACACATTTCATGAACCTCCGATCACAAACTTGAGCTTTTGGTTGAATTGAATCCTTAAGAGGGTATATGAAACATTTTTCAATTTGTAGATCTGAAGTTGAGTTTAAGTATATGTCATAATTATCTCTCATCACCGTAAATGTTACTAAGCTTGGGTTGGCACCATGAAATTGTATAAAACTAGTTAACACTATATTTATGTATAAAATTCTAAATAAAGAATAATTTATTGTAGTTCAAAACCAAAATTTCACAAGTTGCACTTGCATGCAAAATATCACGAGATGGTGAGATAGTCATTTACTCTGTATTATTTAAGAAAGGACATTCTATGGGAAAAGGTTTCTCTCCACCACAGTGAATGTTGCTAAAATCTTGATTGAAAACATGCCACTCAAATTTAGTAGTGGTACATTCTTTGTTAAGAGTTATGGAACCTGATTGGAGTTTATGTATTCATTCTTTGTTAAGAGTAGTGGTTGTAGTTATTAAAGGCACTTGCCGCTCTCGCCTATTGCGCCTCAGGCGTCCAGGCATGCTCTCTGCGCCTCAAGGAAGCCACGCGAGGTGATATCCCTAAGGCGCGCCTAAGGCGGTTGCCTTTCTCGCTTTTCTCCCCTCAATCACTGCCTTAAGGCTTTAGGATATACAATGCATAATACAATGAATAATATTTGTTGCTATACATTACTCCATAATATATATATATATGTATGTATGTATGCATGTATGCATGTATGCATGTATGTATGTATGTATGTATGTATGATATGCATGCATGCATGCATGATATGCATGATATGCATGCATGGATGCATGGATGCATGCATGTATGCATGCATGTATGTATGTATGTATGTACACACACACACACATATATGTGTGTGTGTGTGTATGTGTGTGTGTGTGTGTGTGTGTGTGTGTGTGTGTATGTATGTATGTATGTATGTATGTATGTATGTATGTATGTATGTATGTATATGCATGTATGTCCGCCATTTGACCGCCCGCCTCTTGCCACACCTATCGCCATAAAAAAGGTCCTTACGCCCTTCGCCATTAATAACTATGGTAGTGGTACATTGTTTGTTAAGAGTTATGGAACCTGATTGGATTTTATGTATACATTCTTTGTTTAAGAGTTTCTTGCTGAATTTTCGAGGATCAATTTGAAGGGTGTTTTTCTTTCAATTGAATTTTCAAGGATAGATTTGATGATTTATTTCATTTTCTTTCAATGAATTTCTTCTTGCTAGTGTATAAAGTTCAAGACAGACCAAGCTCAGGATGCCAAGAAAATGGAGAAGCTAAACAATATATTTTTCACTCTAATGGCTCGTGGACCTTTTGGTATGAAATTTTGAAATCTTTTAAGGCTTTTTTTGTTGGAGCACATTTGGTCCTTATAGGGGAATGGAATAATTTGACCAAGTGTTGTGTGTTTGGTTGGGGGAGTTGAGAAAAGTAAGAAGAAACTGAGCTATGGACTCTTCCAAGCCCTTCATTTTTCATTCCATTTGGTGGAGTGGCGTTTTTCATGATCGATTTTCACTCTTTTCTATCAAAATTGTTCTACATAATTGTTGTTGCAAATGCAGACTATAAGTAACTTCTCTACCTAAATAAAATTACTTTCCTTATTTGGTAGAAGTATGTCTTGCCTCTATTTTCCTCATTATTTATTCATAACCACATATTCCAAGGGCAAAGTTAAAAGTCAAAAGCAAAATATTTATGCAATGAAAGTTGTTCTAACTTCTAAGTCAAGCTAGGAACCTCCATTAAGAATGGATGGAGTATGTTTTTAATTATATCAAGAGTTGTAATACAGCAATCTTTAATGAAGAGTCAAGTTTATAATACTGCTGCAGTCTTGTTATAAGCAGACTATAATACTAAAGTCAAAATGTTTAATGATATACTCCTTCCCCATTATCTTTGGGAGATGAGGAAGCGTTAGACATAATAAGGAGAAGTGGAATTCTGTGGTTGATGTTGAATATGTAATGTATAAATGAAGTAGAAATGGTTTTGAACCACATGAATATGACATATATGGAATGAAACAAAGATACTGGGATGGACAAAAATGATAAAAAGGGACTAGGACGAGTGACATTCTTCTATTTGGGTCGGAACGGACACAATTATTATATTTCAGACTCACTCTTTCAAATGATTCAAACATAACATTGTTCTGACTAGTGTTTTCTTCCCATATCCTGCCCTCCTCTGATCCAAATTAGAAATCGCTCCCCCCCTCCCCCCGGTTTTGTTCCTCTTGTATGAATTGGATGTCATTGAATTGTGGGTTATGCGGGTAGAGAATTGGTGTTTCAAAAATGAACATGATGGTGATGGCGTTTGCCCAGTTGGGTTGGGGAATTTGGAGGGCAGTGATTTTTATTTTATTATTAATATATAGATATTTATCGTGAGAAATTATTAAAAAAACATTATTGACATAAGAAATGAGAGCTTTTTTCTGATGTAATAACAGTGAAGCAGGGCTAAAATAGTAAAGCTAATGTTCTGTAAAAGAAAAATGGATTGGCATTCTTGTAATCATCTCCATGAATCACTGTTTTTGTTTTTGCAGAGGACATATCAGATGTGGGTGGAAAGGAGCAGCAAGAGACTCAGACCACTAAGAGAGGGAGGGGCCGGAAACAATAACTATACTCTAGTTATCCAAATCCTATGTATTCCTCCTGCATCCATAAGAAAACCATTCAAGAATTAACCACAAACGGATTCCTTCATCAAAGGTAAATGTGTTCTTTGTTTTAGGGGGTTGTGTTTGAAGTTTTTGATGATGATTGTTACAACTACCTTTGAACCCCAAGGTTTGTTGTCTGCCCGTTTGTTTTCTTCTATATAGTTTTTCATTTTGTGCTCTTGCAATTTATCTTTAGCATTTAAAAGGAAGTTGGGATCTTTAATGGTAAGTCTGGGAGCTTGGATTTGGATTTCAAATCTAGATTCGGCTCAATTTCCATGTTTGGAAACCTTAACACTATGTTTGGTACAAGGAATTTGAAAGGGAAAAGAAAGAAATTAAAATGGAAAACAGTTTTTCTGGTTTGGTTAGAGAAGAAAAGTGGATAGAAAAGAAAATGAAAAGGTAAAATATACTAAGAGGAGGGAAACCCAATTTTTTTTTTCATTTTGGTGAGGAAAATGAGACTTATTTTCTTTTCTTTTCTATTTCGTTGAACCAAACATAGTGTAAGAAATTTGGATTTGGATTTGAAGTAATTCTTCCTTTGTCAATTGAAACTCAAGGATTTAAATTTTGGAATTGAAATGCAAGGTTGAAATGAAATTTTAGTTTCCAAACACTACCTAAGTTTTTTTTTCATTTTAATTTTGCTAGACGAGTTGGCCAAGCTAAATACTCCCCTCGTCCTAAAAAAGTTTTCTCACTCTCTTTTTAAATTTGTCCAAAAATGATTCTCATTCTTTTTGGGAAATGAATGCTTACAAAATACTCTGTGCTATTTCTTCCAAACCAGTTCTAATCACTCACTTTCATTTTTTTTGAACATCTTTTTAGTACTCCCTCTGTCTCATTTTAAATTGCACGTTTCCCTTTTTTCTTCGTCTTAAAATAAGTTGCATGTTTCTTGTTATCGTAAACTTTTAAGTAGTAAAATACCTAAACTACCCTTAAAATAGGCCACTTTTCTCATCTATCGTCATCCCTCTTAAAAAGTAATGGCAATTTTGAAAAGTCAACTCCATTTTTTTTCTTCCTTAAATATGTCCCAAAGTTAAAACGGGCAATTTAAAATGAGATGGAGGGAGTACTTTTTTATTAATAACCTTGAAGTTAAAGGGTACAAACTTTTGTTGGACAGATGTAGATGACTGGTTAATGAGTATTGCTAGAGGTATATTGTACTCCCTCCGTCCCCCAGTTTTTGTCTACTTTTGACTTTTTGAACTGTTCATCTAAGCACTTTGACTCATCAAATTCTCTCAATGTGTAAGCCTAAATATAGTCATGTGTGATCTTATTTGATTTGTCTTAACATATAGATTATTAATATATAATTTCTATAATTTTTTAATATACAAATTACAAGATAAAATGGATTAAAGAAGTGCATTGGATGGTGTGTAAAATGAAAGTGAAGAAATACTTTGGGACGGAGGGAGTACTATTTAGTGTACTTTATTAGTACACCATTAATCCTCACCATACATTTTTCATTCACTCATTAATTTTTTTCATCAACATTAAGATTGTGTGGTGAATATATGTTTGGGTAATGGTTGAGATGCATTATTTCGTACCCCACATGCATACACTAACATTTTGTGTTTGTGTAATGTTAGTGTGAAGATTTACAATAACACAAAATTTCAATGCAAGTTTTTTTGTTTGAACTAGCATTTTATGCCGGTATGAATTTCTAAAATGCTTGTGCATTTCTTTGAAGTACAACTTAGAATACATTTTTTGATGTACCCCTAGTTTGGTTGTTCATTTTATATCTTCTCTACTTTCTTGTATATGGTTATATTGGATATGCTAGTTAATCTTAATTAACACAAACGGTAGTACAAAATGTAGAAGTGAAAAATATGCTGAATGTAACTTGACTAAAGTAGCTCATTAGTAAGTCTGGAATATGTATATTTAAAAACTTTTTTTCATTTGTTTTTGAAAACTAATAATAGAAGAAAAAGTTGCCTTCTCTTTGTAATTATTTTAAAGAATGCATCACCTCAGGGCAGGTGTAATGTGTGCCCACTACCGCCGTGGCGCCGCGTGATCCCTCGTGGCGAAGCCACATGTGCTTTACGCAAAGACCGCCTCCCCCCTCCCTTCTTGACCACGGATCGTGAGTCTCGCTGTGGTCACGTTCCCGGTCAATGACCGTGCTTTTTTTTTCTTTCAACGGTCATTTGGACCAAAATTCCAAAAAAATTAATTTAAAATACAATAAATTCAAATTTGAAGCCTACTACCACCCTCTTCTATTTAAACAACCAATTCTAACTATTCCAAACAAAATTACTTCTTCATTATCTCAATATTTATTATATTTCTTAACAGAATTTATATGTTTACTCACACCATGAATCCAAAAAATTGCAATCTTCACCCCTTCAATCCAAACGATCCGAACGCCGGGAATTTGTTCGATAATTATTATCGTCCGAATTTTGAGGGAATTGAATATTGGACACCATTCCCAAACTTCTTTTTGGGTTACTTTCAAGGTTTGACGTTTCCAAACTTCAT
The DNA here is from genome assembly GCA_003260385.1 of Cuscuta australis. Classification (NCBI taxonomy): domain Eukaryota; kingdom Viridiplantae; phylum Streptophyta; class Magnoliopsida; order Solanales; family Convolvulaceae; genus Cuscuta; species Cuscuta australis. The sequence goes on from NQVE01000018.1 coordinate 2,617,453, forward strand.
TCCAGAATCGCAACCTCATTACATGCCGAAGACGCAACCTTCTCATGACCAAGTTACTCAGCCCGAGGCAGGGTCCGTGAAAAGGAAAAAAGCTTCAAAGAAAAAAGTGTTGTCGCCTACTACAACTAGTTCGTCACTCTTTTCAATCAACTCTAGAGCTGTGATGATCCAACTAGTGGGTGCACGTGGCGTGCCGCTGTTGTTACACGCGCACGCGCAGAGTGCGAGAAGATCATGGATTTTTTATGGGTCTGGATGATGAACACTTTGGAAGTGTTCGTGGTCAAATTAAGCCTTTTAGCTGATTACCCAAGATGAATGTCATACGACAGTAATTCGTACTCGTGATGACCGCACAAACGTGATGGCGTTCGCATCTTGGCGTCCTCCCACAGGTTGTTTAGTGTGCTCTCATTGTGGTCGTACGACCCACAACGCTAAAACATCTTTAGAGATCAATGAATTTCGAGAAGGCTATGTTTGTGGTGGTCGTCGTCGTGGTACGGCGCCTCGGCATTACTGTTGTGCCCGTCAACAGTGGCAATGGCGCGGTTAACGCTATCACCATTGACTCCTCCTAATGCGAGGAAGTTTCCGGCGCGTTGTTGGACGCCAAAAACTCCCGATCAAAAAGATGTATGAAAATGGAATGGTATGAAATGTGAAAAAAGTAAAGAGTATAGTGGTAAAATAAGGGATGTCGTATCCAAGTGATAGCATTATTGGTTAGAAATCGAGTGCAAAGTGTAAAGACACTAATATTGAATCGTAATATGTGAATCAAGACCTAAAGAAAGAGAGAAAATGAATGATATGAAATGCAAGTGAAATGAACTAAACCAATGCAATGAACAAAACTAAAAATGAAATGCAAGAACTGAAAGGGAAGCAAGCCTACGTTAAGGATTCCATGTCAATCATGTAAATTACCAATGAACTAGACAGACAAGAGAAATCCTCTAGGATGCAAGCAAATCACCCTGGTTCTCACTTCCGTGAAAATCCAAAAATAATCTCCTAGATAAGAACCTTCTATTATGGCGCTCATCTCAAGAGAACTACAAACAAGACAAACAAACACCTCAAGTATCTTCAACTTCTATGGTAGGACTTAAGAGGAATGAAGACTCACGACTAGTATTCTAATTAGGGGGAGCATTGAATATTATTAGAATATTTTATTGTATTTATTTTTTCCCTTGTACATGTTTATTTCCTAGTTATATCTTTATTAGAATTGGTAACTCATGTGCTATACAATATGAAACGAGATGCACAAGATGTACGAATGCATAAATTTCCTTGTTTTTAATAAAATGGTTATCATTTCCTCATCTTAATAAATGTTTTGGCCATAGTTTTAAAAACCGGCGAACCAGACCCCGAACCAGTCCGGTCCAGTCATTCATTGAACCAGCAGTAAAAACTGGTGAAAGCCAGACGGTTAATCCAGCGAATCGATTTTCTTTTTTGAAAAAAATTTAAAAAAACTCAATGTTTGGATTCAAATCGCTGACCTCTTTGAGGTAGAATCAAAGATTGAGCTATTGACTATGATGCTTATTTAACATTTTAGAATATTCTGCTTATTGTATTCAATATTCTGTAATTACAAATTTCTTTTTTTAAATAAAGTTAAAAAAATGGACTTTTAACAAAGATTCAAACCCTAAACCATTGATATTAATATGTACTGCATATCTCACAAATATTTTATTTGTATATATTTTAAAAATATTCAAAAATTGATTTTGATATATATTCAAAAAAACTGGGTTAACCCACCGTTGTGAAGATCGAGAATTTATCTTCTACAAGACCAAAAATAGAAAATTAATTAAATTCACATTAATGTAAAATTCATTATTTTTGTAGAATAAAAAAATAGAATAAAGCCCCATTTGTTTTAAGCTATTTGTAATTGCTACTCCCTGCGTTTCTGAGTATTTGTCCATTTTTGACTTTTTTCAGTTAAAATGGTAAACTTTGACCTCAAATGAAATAAAATGATATTAGATATTAATACAAAAATAGTTTTATTAGATTTATTATATCAAATATTTTTAGAATATTGTTTTATCTGATTAATACTATTACTTTTTATGTTATGAAAATTGCGTGAAAAAGCTGGATTTTCGGTGCGTGTTTGCATACATTGTATTTTTTGCCAACTTGTATAAATTGTTATTGCTGTGATATAAAATTCTTTAATAAAAGTTTTTATTTATAAAGTAGATAATATATTAAAAGAAAAAACTTATATTTTAAAACAAGTAGGAGACATATTTAAGAAAAGAGTTATTTTTTGGGGCATTTTTTGTAGTTCTAAAGTCTACATATAACTTTTTCATATTTTTCATGGGCAGATAAGTTAATATTTTTCCTTTCTGTAAAAGATCCGTTCTTTTATAATGTCAATACACAAAAGTCTATAAAATGAACATAGATCTTAAAATCACGTAAGAATTTAGAAGAATGGCAAAATGCACCTAAGAATAGCATTTTCAATAAATAAATATCTTCTTCCAAATACGCATCATTTGCAATAAATAAATACTCCTCCAATTATTTAAGCGCATTGAATCATCAAGCATGTATAAATGCCTTAATGACATGAACGGCCGCCGGCCGGGAACGTCTTTGTTTTAGAGATGAGAATATAAAAAGAGTCTAGAGGTGGCAAATTGGTCGGTCAGGTCGGGTTCGGTGACTTCAAATTCAGGTTATTTTGGGTTCAGGTGAATTCGAGTTCGGGTTGAGAAATGTATGTTTATGACCTATGGGTTATAACTTTGGTTTTTTAAATTTTTAAATTCATATTAACACTTACATTTTGTATTAAATAAATTTAAAATATCAAAAATATGCATTAAATCTATTAGGTTGTTTTATTTTAAATTCTGAAGTAAGTTTTAGATGTACAAATCGATATAAGAAATTAAAAAATGCTTATGTTTTAGAAAAAAGTAAGATAATTATGAAATATCATTAAAATTTTGTTTGAAAATATAAATTTATACACTAGAAACGAGTACTAAAGTGTATGATTTTGAAAAACTCTTACTTAAGCAGTTCGGTCAGGTCTGGTTCGGATTCGGTCAGGTCTGGTTCGAATTCGATCGGGTTTGACCCATTTTTTGCGGGTCATTTCGGGGTCGGTCATCAAAACCTTTATTCAAACCAGTGTTTTCAGTTTGGGTTTAGGGTCAAAACCAGGTCCGGTCAGTTTTTGCCAGGTCTAAAAAGACTAGTACTCCTAGAATATACTCTCTTCCTTCTCAAAAAGACTTTCTATTTTGACCAAGTGTAAAAATAAGAAAATGTTAAATTATAATTGACTTCCAATTTTGTCCATGATGTGATGACTAAAAGTAAAATGTGATAGATAGATTATTAGAAAAAAATATGATGTGATAAGTAAGGTATGAAAAAATAAGGGTAAAAGCGATCTTTTAATAATAAGGGTACTTCATTTTTTGATACGTAAGGTATTTTTTATTTTAAAATTATGCGGCAACTTTTACTTATATTAATTTGAAAATAACATCAATCAAATATCGTAAATCGAACAGAAGTCTTATTTTGGGATAGAGGATATATAGATCAACAAAGAATAAAAATTAAAGCAATTAAATAATCAAAAGTAAGGGTTTTCTTTATTTTTTATAAAACAAAAAATAACAAATGTTACATATTAAAAATAAGGATCGTACTGGTCCAAACTTAGACGGGCCCTAACCGAACAGTCCAAGTTTGGACAAAACTAATCACAAATGTTACATATTAAAAATAAAGATCGTAAAGATCGTACAAATCCAGACTAGTTTTTTAAAAAGTCTGGAGTGATCTCGTCCTAAATAGTATGGGTCCATCTTTTTGGTTGTCCTTAGTTTGTATTTACGTGGTTGGTTTGTCTTGGCAAATTAATGAAAGGGTGGCACAGCCAAATGGGCACATGGGGGGGTGTGACTTTAAATCAATAAAACACAAAAAAAAGTGTTAGAATCCATTAATAACCAAACACATTTTTACCAACCAGCCTATATATCCATCAACAAAACCATGGGGACCAATCCATTCTCTTTTGCACCATGAGAATCACAAACACATATCTATATATGAATCTACCACCAAACAGCTAGTTTACAGCTTTTTAATGTTTGATTATTTCTGGCATAAAATTGGCATTATAATTGCCACATTTGTTTTAGGGATGAAAAGAGAGAGTAACTGAGCCATTTCGGAGTCCAGACTATCATTCCTTGTCAAATTTTACTCTCATATGTGTCTAAACCATTTTATTTTCATGCACAATACAAAGTACTCTATACTCCTTAAGCCAGGACACGGGTCGCTTCTCGTACGGTTCCGGCCCCCCCCCCCCCCCCAAGCCACTACCAGTGCCGGTCTCGAAGCCGGTGGTTCCGGTTCCGGACCGGTTTTTCTGGTTCTATTTAAATTTTTTTATTTTTATAATATTATATATTTATATGTAAAACAATTTAGTCTAAAAATGTAGTTGTTATTTGAATAGTGAAAATTGGATAGTACTACTACATTTATTACCCCGACGGTTCAAAAAAAGTGAAGAGTTAAAGAATCGAAAAAACACTTGATAGAGCTTAAAAATCACTCATCTAAAAAATAAGTGAAATTTGCACTGAATAGAATTAAAACATAAGTCGTTTCCCAATATAGGAAACGACCTAGTCTAGAGTAATTTGTCCGTGTGGTTAACTTATACCATCATTTGGGGCACCGACCAGGGGACCATAACAATTTTCTTTATTTTGTCTAGAGCAGATTCACCCATGAAACACCACATAACAACCATGTTAACTAGATAGCAAAACAAAACCACCAACTCTGTCTAGGGACAAACAAGCCACCACCAAATTAAAGGGATGGTCGTGCCGGCTGCCACCTCTCAGGATGCTCTCTCCGTCGTGGTGATTTGGTTGTGCGTCGGCCACATTTACAGCTTCCGCCATCACCACTCCATCTGTCAGACACATGGTCTCTTCCTCATACCTTCAGCCAACCCAAGGGTGACCTTCCCACTAAGCATGGCACAGTTCATCAATGACTCTGCTAATGTGGAAGTGATCCAGGGATTTGGCCATGTCATGGTCATGTGCCAACAGCCAAGAGGAATGTCTTTCCTCCCAGGGATGTACCCTTTTGTGCTACCCAGCGCAGGGTAAGTGCCGCTGAAGGCTCCCATGCCTCCCACACCGACTTTTCCATCACCAATGTTGTCATCTCCCCTACAGTTGTCGGTGGCCAATCCGTTGATCCCAGTCAACCTGGTGAGTGCCATAAACATGGCCAGATCATCACGATGTCCGTAGAGCACCCCGGATGGCCATTGTATATCGATTGAGAGCGGGGATGAAGAGTGGGATATCCCCGCGCACATAAGAAGAAGAAAGGCAAGGCACCATGGCCTACGACATACAGGGACTGAAGGTCGGTCCAACGATAAAGCTAGGAACCCTTAATCGATTGATGGTTCATGACCGGGCAACAAGAAAAGTAAAAGGAGATCCCTTGAGGCCACCAACATTCCCAAGTAACTAGAAAGAGCAAGCCGAACTTCCTCAAAATAGGCCGCTAACTGATTGTCTTAAAGACTTTGAGGAGGCAGTGCAAGAAAATGATGGTAACACGCTAGTCGGGAAAGAAACTGAAGTTGGAAGGTAGCATAAAATAAAGCATAGTAAAAAGATACAATTGACATGTAAATTAAAAGAAAGTGATATAAAAAGGTATGAAAAGGCACTGGTAAACAAATCCATAGTTTGAAGGTTACATAAAACCAGGCACCGAAGGGAGATCATATAAAGTTAAGGAAGGAACACAAAATTGAGTTCAAGATAAAGGGAAGGGAGGAGCTGGCTCGTCCTCAGGCACCGAAGGGAGATCATAAGATTCCAGGGAGAAGTCAGGGTCCCGGGCAGAGAGAGCATCATGTGTAGCATCTCTCTCCCTCTTCTACCCCACCTTGAAGTCATAGGGACTGATGGTGGTGATCATCTTCTTCCCTTCTGGCTCTTGGAAGAAGAGCTTGAAGAATGTCGTCATTGCTTCAAGGGAGGGCATGAGCTCCCAGGCGATCTCGAATGGGTGCTCCCTCACCCAAGTTTTGGCCTCGACCGGGAGGTCCACTTCTTTCTGTTCTAAAGACGCCCTCAATTGGGAGAATTTATCCATCACCTGGCTGTTTTCTTTCTTTAACCGCGTGTTCTCCTCCTACAGCCTATCCTTCTCAGCTCCTGCGTCCCTTGCCAGGGAGGACAAATTTTCCATCGCTTTGGTTTGAATTGAAAGGACAAGCGACATCTCATTGTTCTTCATAAGTTGTTCATGTACCTCGTCCTTAGCCACTTGTAGCATGCCCTCCAACCGGGTGATAGCTCGGTCCCGGCCTTTGAGGATGCGGTCTCCCATCTCCTGGCCTATCTCACTCGTTTGAAATAAGTAAAGTGTTAAAAGTTCCTAGGGAATTTGATTATCAGGAGAATTTGGTGACTTGAATGAACTTTACCTCGCAAAGGCGCAATCCCATCTCAAACCATAGATCCTCTAGAGGGAGAGACATCAAGTGTGGGTTTCTTCGTGGCTTCTTGAACTCGTCCTGATGAGCATCACCCTGTCATTTCTCTCCCCAATCCTTCTTGGTTTTGGATTTCTCTTTCGCTTGCTTCAACTCCCGGGAAGCCTACTTCTCCCAAGAATTTTGTCTATCTTTGTCTTCTGAAGGGACGAAGACTATTTCCTGTGAGGAGGGGATGCCCATGTGGATGTAGCCACATGTTCATCCCGGGGAGACTGTTTCTCGACATAGGAGCTAGAAGGATGGACATGAGTGGCCCCCTTCTTCGTCGGCATTTCATATGGATCAAACTTCATGTTTGCAAGGAAATTAACTGATTAGGTTGGCAAAAATGGATAAATACATAGAAACATGTAGTTACAGAAAGCCAACTTGGGTTAGAAGAACACCCGACCCTAGCATTGTTACTAGGGAGAGGTACCCCCTGCCCCTCTACGTCATGGGCTCCCGGGACGTCATCCCCCCGGGTTAAAGCGGCACCCGACCTAGCTCCCAAAGTGAAATATATCCCCGGTATCTGGATCCCCCTCCAAAAGTTTTGCGAAAGCTTCCTCCAAGTCCGGAGATGTGGCTGGAAGGGCGTACTCGTAGTTGAGAAGGTGGTCATTCCACCGGAGACTGGTGTGGATTCTCACCCATCGGGAAATCGAAAAAAACAAAGGATGATTTCCACCTCTTATTAATAGGATGCAAATAAGAAATGAAAGTCCGACCCTGGCGGGATTTGAGATAAACGAAACCCTCGCAGGCAATCCTCTCGGGAAGAATCTCAAACATATACACGAACAATCTCAAGGAGGGATCTAGGCCAAGTGACCGGCAGATGTTGACGAAGCAATTGAGGAGCCGGTGTGCATTCAGAGTAAGCGGATCAGAAAGGATAGAGAACGCTTGACAAATCTCCATGAGAAGAGGATGCAATGGAAACACTATCCCCCCTTCTAATGACTTAATGTGAAAACCTAATCGGGTTCCATCACGAGGATCCACTATGTTGAGCGACCCGGGATCGTAACGAAGGATGTAACCTTCAGGGACTAGACTACGGCTTTATTAAGTGCTATCTTAGAAACAACCAGGCAAATCTCCCTCACCCGGTCGGTGGGGAGAGGAAAATAACCGGCTTCCCATAGCTTGTGTTCCCATTTCTTCCAGGTTTCATTCTCGGGGTCAAATTGACCAGCGCCTGGTTCAAGGGTTTGGGAACGGGAATCGCCATGGCTACTGGTTCAGTAGATGACCAGGAAGACGATGAGGAAGAGGATGACGAGGAGGAAGAAGACAAGGGAGTTGACCCCCCCCTGTCACATAGGAATGAACATAGGAATGAACATAATGGTTTTTGCTATCACTAGAAGACATCACCGACTAAGAAAAGCGAGAATAAAAAGGCTCAGAGGACTTACTAAGTCTAACGAACTCGGAGGACTCGAAATGCAAGGATCTACCGGGCTGATCTTTGAGGGTGCAATACACAAAAGTGAAAGAAATTAGAATGGAGTAGCCTTTATATGGGGGAATTAACATTGGTCCTCGCACTAGACCACCAATCCCAGCGAACCACTCGGTGACACGTGGCATAGGGGGGGAATGACTACCTGACACAAATCATGACTGACATCTATGGAAGATCAAACTACAAGATGGATGTAGAGGGGCGACAAATTTTCAAATGTTCAAAACTTCAAAATTTGAATCTTGGACGGAAAAAATCCCTCGGCTTAGAAATTTCACCAAAGTACATATGGACTCAGAAAATTACTTTCCGCCCTTGATAGTTCCTACAGGGCCAGTGAGTGGAGGACTTATTCATGGGTGTTTTCCCACCCAAGATCTGACCTGGGTCGAACACAATAAAAAACGACCGGGTGGTCCTGGAGTAACACGTGCAAAGAAATTGGGTCCAAGAGTAAACCACCTTGGTGGTTCGGTACCCATCACAGTACCGGTCAAGGAGCATGACTTTGCCGAAAGGATCTTCTAGTTGCTAGGGCAATAGTTCGAGAAACTACCCTGGTGATTTTTGAGACACACGTAATGACATCTCAGCACATTGGAAGGCAGCGATGTGGAACAAACCTAGTCTGACCATATTCCCCTGCACCATATTCCAAGAAACAAGAGACAAATATTACAAACCAAAAGAGGCAGTGAGACATGCGCCATGTCACTTGCCAGGCACGTGGCCAGGCATGGACGCGCGCTAGCCTGTCTCCTAATCCCACTATAAATAGACTTGTAAACCTCATTAGAGGGGATTTGAATTCTCTCTCTAGAGTTTTTTGTGTAATTTATCTCTCTACTCTTCTCATACTTGGTTATAATTGGACTACAAGTGTTCCCATGAACAGTCCTTCAAGTAAATCTTCTTTTCTTGAGACCTTTCAGTATCTAAACTCAATAAACCACCATAGACTCGGTCTAGAGTAGTTTGCCCGGATGGTTAATTTACACCATCAAGCACTAACTTTAAAACACAAATACTCTGAAAAAATAAAATAAGACCCAACATGTGAATTTTACACATAGCCAATCTTATTTTTTCACATGCCTTGGCCGGCACTGCGAGTAAGGGTAGTGTCCGACACTGTCCGCGTCTACACAATCTCACAGATCCTACTATTATGAGATTCAACTGGCTTATTGTTGTTGGTTCCCCAACCTTCCAACCAAACACGTCCTACAATACTCCACGTTTGAAAAGTTAAACGGCAGAAGCCAGAGGGGAGTAGGGGACATGACATGCAGAAGCGCGTGTATCACGGGGAGTGTGGGAATTAAACCTCAACTACACTTCACTGATCTCTCTCTCTCTCTCTCTCTCTCTCTCTCATCACACATTTACACAGAAAGAAAAAGACACTTGGGAACGGTGCAAGCTTCTCTACCATTTCTTTGCTCCATCTCCATCCACACACCCACACACACCAAAAAGGGTTTCCTTCTTTCTCATTTTCTTGGAACTTGGGAATTAATTAAGGAGGGATTAATTAGTCTTCCTTCTTCCCTTTTCATTTTTTCTGCAAAAATCAAGCTTTCAACTTTAGCTCTGCTCAGATCTTTCTGGTAAGTCCATTTTGCCCTCTGGTCAATAGCATGGCTCTTTCTACTACTTCTCATTCTTACCTGTGTTTTCTGGGTGAGATTTTGTGGAGCTTGGAGTTTAAGAGGGTATTATTGGTTTTTATTTTCTCTGTGTATTTTCGGGTCAGGTTTTGGGCGAGATTATGAATTGTGTTTACAATGTATGCTTGTTTTTGGGCTTCAAAGCTTCAGTCTTTGGCACTTTGGGTTTCTTAAACCGAAGAGTTTATGTTTCCCTTTGTTAGATCTATGTTTATATATAACCCCAAAATGTAAAATTGACACAGAGAGGAAGATGAATGTTGCTTCAATTCCTTCATCTCTAGATTCTTGAATTGGCTGTGAGCTTATTTAATAAAATAAAATGGTGTGGTTGAAATTTATTTAGAATAGAGCGAAAAAAAGTGGGACCCACGGGGGCTTGGCTTCAAACCATTGTAATGTCTTCAAAAGAAGAAAAAAATGACAAACATACATGCACACCAACTCTCTCATTTCCTGTGCTGGATGCCCATTTTTATGTTTTATTTTTTTGTGTTGGCATTTTTAAATTGTTTTTTATGTTAGGTGTTTGTTTGTTTTCATGGAAAGGTTTTTACTACGTATTTAAACCAAGGGTTGAAAAGGCTCTGCTTGGTTTAATTATTTTCTCCTATTGTTTAAGTGAAGAATACTTTGAGAGTATATGTTAAGGAATCACTTTTCTACCTTAATATAAGGAGTATGAAATAAAATATGTGTAGTTAAGAAGCAATGTTTTTTTATGGGGCAATCTTGAAATTAAATATCAGGTTAGGGTCAGTCAGAATTTTCATTTTCATTTTTTTCCTAAATTATTATTATTCACTCTCTTTTAGAGACAACAATAGGTTATTCCTATTATTTCCCCATCTTCTAAATAAATCTCACTCATGCAATTTTTAATTTTTTTATACATGATTTAGGGACTTAAAGAGTAGTAAAAAACAAGAAAAAGAAAACAAATTAAGTGAATAAATGACATATACATATCTCCATAGTCCACATTTAGAAGTATTCTTTTTGGCTTTCTATTTCTCTCTGTTTTTTTGGGTTGTTTCTTCCTCATTCTGTAGGCTTGGTTGGTAGGGGTGGAGGTGGGTATTAATGGAGTTTCTTTGAAGCAATATGTTGCTAGTTTGTTTAATATGCCTACCATTGTGTATAATCCTAATTGACTGTTTTGTCCTCTGTTATGCAAGTTTGGTCATTTCATTTGGTATTATAAGTGCTCTCCCACAAGTGCTTCCTCTGAACTATTTCAGGTGCATTGTCATATAGCAGGGCTTTTCTGGGGGAAAAGAAGAAGAAAATCCTTTTTTCACAAAAATTAAATATGCAAACACCAAAATCAAGGTACTTGTGCTGTTTTTATTATAATGTTTCTATTTACTGGCCTTTCCAAGTTATTGTCTTGGATTATAATAAGGTGGACGCAGGTTCCGATTTGGAAGGTTCTAGAACTGAACCAGATTCAGAACCTTACCGACAACAATCTGAACTGAATCCTTATATGTATAAATACATTTCTTGGGCAAGAACGGGCAGTTCTTGTTCTTGAATCGAACCCGTTTTAAAGTTATAGTGTAAAATGAGGTCAAAGCACCATAACGGGAAATATTTCTGGAATCAGAATTGCTGGTCCTATGAATCGGAACCGTGCACAAAGTTGCCGGGTACGGTTCTTGGTTTTCTAGAACTAGAACTGGAAACGGACTGTGTTCACTCCTATTTCTATTCGAGTTGCCTCATCTCTAGCCGTGATATTAATATGCATAAATAAATGAGGATTATATCACTGAATTCTTGGTTTCTTTGAACTATATAGCTGTTTGAAAACAAGAAAAGACAAAGGGAAATGCTTCCAAACGTTGAAAAGATATACCAAAATCCACTCCTTGTCAACACCCATGTGGTCTCACACCTCTTAGTCAAGAGCTTGATTTATTTTTCTACATCTAAAGTATAAATTTTATCAAACCAAAATAATTCTCTCCCTTCCAAAAAAAACATGTTTCTAGCTTTATTTTAAAAAACATCCTATTTGAGCCAAAGAAACTAGTTTTCATCACATTTAATATTAAAAAAGTGACTCGAATAAGTTGAGTGCTATACACTCTCCGTATTTGATTAAACTCGTATTTTAAAAAAATAAATACAGCTATATTCAATTATTTATAATGCTTGTATTTGTGAAATTAAAAGTTTATATATTTATGAAATATGAGTATTTTCATGGGATGGATGGGGTTGTTATTTTAGAGAAAATCACATTCACCATTGGCTATGACATTTACAACTTTATATCCTTTTGGTAATTGGTAGGAAAATTAGTTTTTTACAGTGGGACCCTGGCGGCCATTTTTATTTTATAGGAATGCTACTAAACAACACTCTTTCAAATATAGTCATTTTTGCCAAATATTTCTATCCAAACACACTCTTTGGTTTATGTATGCTTACAAGAAGCAATGTTTTATGTGTCTTTGTTGCTTGAATGCAGAATTTCTGTGGATGTGCCACAAAGGTCATCTCCTACAACACCAAGGGCGTCTCGGAAGCTGAGAACCTCCAATGCAGATTCTGAATCTGCTTCGTCCCCCGCAAGTAGGACATCAAAGGGTGACAGAAGCCCTAGAGTTGCTGATCGGCGGTCCCCACGAAGCCCCGCGTCAACTGAGGTAGCCAAGTGCTGTGTAACTAAACATACATGCTTAATAAAAGTGTCACCTTTAAACTTCATTTCCTTGACAAGTATTCACTTGGGAATAATCAAACAATCCCTTCCAAGTCTATGATTTTTGAGAAACTTTTGCTTCTTTACCATGTGATCCAGAAGAAGAGTCTCGCGAAAGTGCCAGAGTTGGAGGCACAGCGTGCGCAGCTCCAAGAAGAGCTGAAGAAGGCAAAGGAACAGTTAAGCTCTTCGGAAGCAATGAAGAAGAAGGCTCATCTTGAGGTGGAAGAGACAAAGAGACAGCTTGCTGCCATGTCAGAGAAGGTGGAGGAGTCTCAGAAGCAGTTTTTTGAGCTTTCGGACTCCGAAGAAGCTCGTCTCCAAGAGCTGCGCAAGATTTCTCAGGACCGCGACCGGGCCTGGAAATCCGAGCTCGAAGCTCTCCAGAAACAGCACGAGTTGGACTCCACTGCCCTTGCCTCTGCACACGCCGAAATCCAGAAGCTCAAAATCCAGCTCGAATCCGAAGCCACCCGTGCTGACTCAACACACAGCTTGATTGAGATGTTGAAAGCCCAGCTGAGCAACAGTGAAGAATCCGAAGCTCATTTGCTGGAAGAACTCACTAAAGCTCAAACAGAACTGGAGGAATCAAAGAAGCAAGTGGCTTCTCTCCAGGAGCTTCTTCTTGAAGAAGGAAACAACGGCGGAAGCAGTGATGTCAAAGCTTTGAAAGCCACACTGGAAGAGGCCGAGAGAAGGAATGAAGAACAGTACATCCAGAGCACATTGCAGATGAGGAGTGCCTACGAGCAAATGCAGCAGGCGAAATCTGAACTGGAGGAATCAAGATCAGAAGTTGAAGCTTTGAAGGAAGAACTGAAGAAGATGAAATCTGGGTCTGATCTAGAAGCAGAGATGGAGAGCATGACGAGGGAGAACGAAATGCTGAAATGTGAGAAAAAAGAAGCAGAGATGAAGCTGGGGTGCCTCAAGGAAGAGGCAGAGCGAAGCAGCAGGAAGACAATACGGGTGACCGAGCAGCTGGATGCAGCACAGGCTGCAAATTGTGAGCTGGAGACAGAGATGAGGAGGCTGAAGGTGCAGTCTGATCAATGGAGGAAGGCTGCGGAGGCGGCTGCCGCCATGCTTTCTTCAACAACAACCGGTAACAACAACAATGGGAAGTATGTGGGGAGGACGGGTTCGATGGACTACCATTCCACAATTGGAGGGAGGTTGGGTTCCCCCTTCTCAGAGGAGGCCGAAGACGACTCCTCCCCCAAGAAGAAGAATGGCAACACCATGCTCAAGAAGATTGGAGTTTTGTTGAAGAAGGGGCAAAAATAGCTCACTTAGCTTCTCCCCATCGGGTTCGAATTGATTTCTTCTCTCATTCTACTTGCATTTTAACTGGCAAATATCTATCTGAATATAACTCTCTTTTTTGGGTAATGACAGGGGGGGATCTATCAAAAGATCAGAATAACACCAGAAGACTTTTGTATAGCTATTTGGCTTAGTAGAAGATAGTTGTGAGAGCTGTAGCTGTTTTTCTTTTGTTCTGTTTTTTTTTTCATGGAATTTTTTCTGTTTATTATGTTAATTAAATAACAGCTTGGTGGGTCTGTGCAATGCCTCATCATTTCCTCCCAATTACAGCTCTCTATGGTAACAAGACAACAATCTTTAAGTAATTTGATGTAATGAGCAATGCAATCATGCTTAGTCTTTTGGAATTTTCATAGATTCCTCTCAGAAACGTTGAATTCTCTAGCACTATGTTTGGTTTAATAAATTTGAAAGGGAAAAGAAAAAAACTTAAGATGGAAAACAGTTTTTGTTGTTGTTCAGTTACAGAGGAAAACAAAAGAAAAGTGAATAGAATAGAAAATGAAAAGGTAAAATATACTAAAATGGGAGAAAATTAAATTTCTTCCATTTTGGTGAGGAAAATGAGAGAAAAATGATTTTCTTTTTTTCCTTCTTAATTCTTTGAACCAAATGTAGTGTAAACAAAAATAAGTGGATGGATGATTTAGAAAAGAAATAAGGCCCTGGAATTCAAACTATGGAATTGGAATTGGGGACTTCAATTCCAATTCTAGTGTTTGGTAACACAAAAATTATGTAGATTTGGAATTGATAGTGCAAAAAATGAATTGAAATTGACAGAATTCAATTATATGGAATTGAATCACATGAAATTATAATTCCAATTTAATTCCAATTCCACCTATTCCTTATATCAAACGGACCCTAAGGCCCCGTTTGGTACACAGAATTCAAACTATGGAATTGGAATTGAGGACTTTAATTCCAATTCTGATGTTTGGTAGCACAAAAATTATGCGGATTTCGAAGTGATAGTGCAAAAAATGAATTGGAATTGGTGAATTCAATTCTATGAAATTGAATCTCATGGAATTTCAATTCCAATTTAATTCCAATTCTATCAATTCCGTATACTAAACGGACCCAAAGGAAAGATTAAATTGTTCCGCTGTTCTTCCGATCTTCCCAAAAAGGAAGACCAAACACGGCGAGAGCCTTCCTACCAGGCCCGCCTAAGGACTTTGACGAGGTTTATCCTTTTTTTGTCTGGGTCATTGTAGTTGATTCGATTTCGGGCAACAACATTGTCTGATGTTTTTTCCATTTAACTTTTTTTGATCAAAGTTTATAAACTTTGACTATGATATGTGGAAAAATACATTGTATTACGATATAACTTTAATATGGTTGTATTCATTTTGAAATATAGTTTTTAAATATCAAAGTTTTATAAAATATATTCATACACAAATAAAGATATTAGTGGTCAAAGTACAATCTTAGATACCGTAAAAAGTCAAATGGTAAGAATATTTTCGGACGGAGGGAGTAGCATAGAGTCATTGCATGTATTAGAGACAAATTTTACTATTTATATACTCTCTCTGTTCCACAAAACTCTTCCTCTTTCGTTTTTTTGCTTTCCACAAAACACTTCCACTTTCTATTAAAAACCCACTTTTACCCCTACTTTTTCATACCCTACCTATCACATTATACTTTTTCACTAATAACCAAACTATCACATCTTACTTTTTCCCATCATATTAGGAGCAAAATTGGAAAGTCAACCAAAATTATACTTTCCTTATTTCAAAACCGGAAGGGTTTTGTGGAACGGATGGAGTATTAGTTAGTATTCCATCTGTCTCTATTTTGATTACAATATTCCCTTTTATTTACTTCTCAAATCAGAGAATCTAGGATGAAGTTCATTATGTTTTTAGTCAATTGCCCAAGCTCGTCGTGACCTCGGCAGCTGTGGCGGCATTATAAGGATGTCAATGGGTCGGGTATAGATCATGTAAAGCTTCACCATCATCCATATATTCACTCTCTATTCATCACTTGATCCATTCATGATCTCTTACATACAATATGTACCATTCAATCCATCCATAATCAACGGGCAAAAGGGGTGAAAATAATACTATTTTTAATTAATAACATTTCATTAGATTAATATAAAGGAAAGAATAATAATATATATAACAATAAAATATATAAAAGTCTCATAAAATCGTAAACACAATTAAAAAATGACCAATCACCTTCACAAAATTTTCATAAGATAGTCTTGAAATATTTTTCAGCAATTCTTGATCTCACACATTTATTTTTTTACTATTCATCGTATTGCATTTTATAAAAATATGTAAAAGTCAATTATTTTATGAATAAAAATAATAATGAAATATTAGTTTATTGATGTTTATGTCCCTATCCATGGTTTTTTTAGTAGGGCACACTTCTCCTTCTATATTTAATTATTTACATCGATAAAGATAGTAAGTACCACATGCATGTGTGCATTATCAAAAGAAATAAAGATTAAACAAATGTTGTAAATAATGTTAATAATATCTATTTCTATGTATAAAAAATATTGAAGTTCAAGTAAAACTATGTTGCATTAAGTCGGTTTTTTTTATTTGAAATGACACATATGTAAGTGTTTAAGATATGATATGATTATATTATTCGTTGCAAATTATGGATGAGTCTGGTGATGGATAGGGTAATGAGCGAATAAGAGCTTCACCAGCATCGATATGTTCCATTAGCTAATGCATCCATCATTCACACTTATTCGAGTTTTTATCTTTTAAAGCGGACCAGATGAAATAATATTTATCGAGTTGAGTAGAAATTGCATATCTCTAAGTTTGTAACTGAATTGCTATCTTTGCGCTTGAGTATTTGTATACTTTTAACTCTTTGTAGTCAATCACATTCAATCTTTGACCTCGAATTAAGTAAAAATTATATGGTACAAAGCATATGAATTGGATAAAATAATATCTTGAAAAACATTTTATAAATTCAATATTATAAAATACTTTTTTTATCAATATATATTATTATTTTTATTTAATTGGTGATTAAAATTTATTAATCTCCCTATTTACAATAGGGAAAATTTTGCCGCCCAAATGAACAGTAACCATCCGGTCAGTTTTCCTACCAGTTGCAACTGTAGCCTATTATTTAGCCCCTTTTCTTCCCACGTCTTCTCCTTTTCTCTGCGCTTGATTATCAATTCATCATCTATCATTAAGAGCCGCTACAAATGAAGCAGATAGATGAAGGCGGCTATGGGGCGGCACAAAAGCATCTGGTCGGCTGAAGATTTGCAGCGAATTTGGTTTCTGATCGGACGGCGATGGTGCAATACTGTGGACGACTTCGATACTCGACGATGACTTGGGATTTGAATTAAATTTATCTGATCGGCCGATTAGGCTTTGCTACTCGACGATGATGACTTGCGATTTGATCGTTGATTGTGGACGGCTTTGTGTGACACCATTGAAGGAAGAACGGCCAGGAGTTTAAGTTCCAATCCTAATTTTTTTATTATATTGTTTTTTTATTAAATTTTATTTTCATAAATTTCATTATCCAATAATAAATAATTTTTTGTTAATTTCAATTTTGTTTTAGTGAATGTTTGAGTTATATTCTAAGAATATTATAGTGCCATGTCTGCAAGAAAAAGCAAAAGCAACTACGGAGTAGAATTTATCATGCTTTGTGGGATCTCCAAGTTGGTTTGTCCACAAACCAATTTTTATCCATCTTTGCCTCAACAAATCAAATTCCAGGTAACTTTTTTGTGTTGTAGATAAGTTAGGAAGTGCACCAGAAAGCTGGGTTGATCCCCAAATTTTATTGCTTTTTTCAGGTGCAAGACATTTTCTTGGTTCTTTTCTGGAGCCGAGAATCAAGAATCAAGTATTCAAGTGACACTCAAAACAAAAGATTCTCATTGTTTACCTTGGCATTTCATAGAATCTAAAAGAAAGATTGACCTTTCTCCAACAGATTTTGTTTTCTCAATAGAAGGAAATCTAATGGTTCAGTTCTCGATTATTTAGACATTAAATTTGGACAGGCTTTGGAAGCAGTACTACATAAGCAATTTATAGCATATGAATATGTTCATTTTTCTAAAATCTTGATCTATCCACACTTGAGGTAATGTTTTTTTTTTGTTTAAAACCTTTCTTAAGTGTTCCTTCGAAAATTGAAACTGTCTTTTCTTAAGTGTTCCTTCGAAAATTGAAACTCTTTGTCTTTTCTTTCACTTTCATTTCCTGTTTGTTCATTATTCGTAGGAATAGTAACAAGGTTTGTGATTGAATAGATTCAATGGAATATACAGAAAATAAAATATGAATGATAATTGATTTGTTTAGTTATCGTTTTATGTATCCTCTGATACACCCTCTGTCCAGACCAATTGAAGAAATCTACTTTGATTATACAGAAGAATTAATTAAACATAATGCGGTTGAGTTTATGTTGTTTTATGTAATTTTTTATTTGTATGAACTTGAGGCTCCCCTCTTCTGTTGTTAGGTTTTGAACCTAATATTGCTCTATGTTGAATGCAAGAACAACTCCAAATTGTGGAATAACCATATATTTAGTGAGGTATGTTTTGATATGTTTCATAAAAGTTCCAAGCAAATTCGCTATCCAGATATGACGCGAACCAAAAAGACTGGAAATGTCATATTATGAATTATTTAGTAGATATTCTTATAATTCAGTTTTCCCCAACGTTTGTTATTTTCTTCATTTGTTTTTTAGTTGAGTTGTATGAGCATATGGAGTACTATTGGAAGGAAATTAGCCCCATTACCATCAGCGTATCGTATCATAAGCATACTAATTTGGAATACTACCAAATATTTGGTGTTGATAGTTGTTTGTAGACCTCAAAATAAACATTCTTGCAGTGAAATTCAGTGCATTAACCATTTGTGCGTCTATTTTGTGTAGGCTACTGGCTTTGGATAATCAAATATTATTTCGATAATCTGAGAAGATAAGAAATGCCCTGTAATTTTGGGTCCCATTTCCTAACTCAGGTTTAAATTAAAATTTCAGGTTCTTATTATAAATATCATCCTTTTGTAAGGTTAAATGTTATGTTAAAATATGTAGTGATAGTGTGTCTTCCAAAAAAATATGCTTTTTAAGTTCTGCAATTAATACTCTTCACTCTCTTTCCATAGTTACTCTTGAATTGGTTCTGAGGAGAGGCCGGAAAAGTTTTAACCCATATATTAGGTGCAATTGCTTTGACTTTTGAAATAAATGGTAACTATTGCTCCACCAATAGTCTCCGGCTTGAATACAGATTGATGAGTGCATGGGTATGTTCTGTGGTTTCTAATTTTCATTTCCACCAAAATATGTGACGAGCAAATTTTTATACATTTTTATACGCACACATACATCTTTAGAAAAATAAAAACAAATCATTTATCCCATTAATAATAAAAACACTTTATACATGGGTGACGAGAGTGGTGATTTCCTTCTATCTAAATTTGAAAAAAAAGATAGGAAATTTTTAAGGAGTACTTATTAATCAGTTGCTTTTATAAAAGAAAATACATAGATTGAGATAGAGAAAATGTTATGAAGAGATATGAATGCTATGTCTTCTTTTTTTGTTGTAATAGACTAAATTAATTTAGTTGGCCGAGAGCTTATTTTTAATCTTGATTTTTATAGTTGTAGAAGTTTAATTTTTTCCTATACTTCTTTACATGTGCCCATTTTATAATATTTCCATTTTTTTAAATTTTCCCTCCTTCACACTAATGGATCTGTAATCAACTCTTTTAAGAAATGAGAGGGCAAGATTAGTAGTGATGGATGAATTCTAAAGCCCCATTATATTCTTCATATATCATAAGTAGGAATGAGGAGAGTTCATTGGAAAGAAAAAGATAAATTCAAGGAAATAGTTATGACTTATTACTAGGATGTGTATATCCTTGAGGTTTATTACTAAGGTGTATAGCTTCAATCTTCAATGTATGTCCTTCATCAAGTTTTTTTCATTCTTATAGAACTTTTCTTTCGCCTAAACTTAATGTTTCTATTGACTCATGAAATTGTTTGGTATATTGGTAGGAATGCAATTCGACAAGAGAGATGCAAGTCTATGAACTTAATGATTGGAGAAACATCATTGTAAGATTTACTCTCTTCAAAGAAACTACAACTACATGTAGCTTTTATGTTGTTATGATGAATAGGTAAGTACTTCGTATTTTATGAAGTAAGTTTTTGTTTTGGTTCCATATCATGCTTTTAGCTTTCTTGACTAATTCTAGGTTAGTATATGTCTTTTCATGGTTGAGTTGAGATCAATGTTGCTAGCCCTAAAAGACACCTGCGAATATAGTTACTTTGGTAACATCACTCTTATTGTTATACTCCGGTGCAAATATGCAACTTATTTCTTATATTTTGTGGCAAAGAAGATTAGCTCAATTTGGAGTAAGATAAGCAGTGATTTATTTGGCTAATGTGTAACATTGGGTAATAGGGGATGACTATTTCGTAAGCTTTTGGTTGATTTAGTTTCACTGAATGATGATTAAGGGTGTAGGTTTTATGGAGCACAATTTTTTCAAGAGGAGACTTAGGTCATGAGCAATCATTGTAGAGTTTTCCACTTCAGATTATACTTCAGATCCTTTGCGATCTGGATGTAGCCAATTTTATCATTTGATTCTCCCAAATCCCAGCTCACACATTTCTGTTTAACTGTCTGAAGTACTCATAGTATACATTTTATTTATAATCCCACAGGAAGACACGAGGTATGGGAGCTGCACGCAAGCTGATGGACCACCGTAGAAGACAGAGGTGGGCTGATAAGGCTTATAAGAAATCTCATCTCGGAAAATATTAACTGTGGAATATCCATACATGTTGGTGGAGCTAGCAAAATTCATCGTCGTCAATGCGTGCACAAACTTCTCGTCTCCGTTGTGGCACTGGCCCTCTTCTCTCTATTCAACAGAAACAAAGGAAGGAGAAAAGTCGTGTGGGGACGAGTGGTAAAGACTGGCGTTTGATCTGAACTTATGATACTTATGGTGTGTAATTGCAGCTTAGTTGGTGTGCAAAAGAGGATAATATTGAAGTTTGACTTCTTTCAAAAGTCATGCATAGTGTCGGATCTTTACATGTAATCTTACTCACTATTGAATTTATAAAGGTTTTTTTAGTTTAAAGCTCAATTTGTTTCATTTTAGGTTAGTGTCGGGGTGATTCTGGGGACGAGGTTCATCCTCTTATGATGTCTAACCCGACTCCCCAACTGATAGATTCTTATGATTTCAAATATTGATATAAAATTTATATATTTAAAATTTTTTGTAAACGTTTTATTCTCTGCAAAAACAAACCAAAGGTTATACGATTATGTTATTATGATAAATGATTAACGAAAATAAATTGAGAAAGAAGAATTCATCTTTGTGCATTGAGACAATTTCTAGGGGGAGGTGGGGGTTAAGGTATTGAATTTGTTCTTAAAAATAAAGGTGAAGGTTAACGAAAGACATCTTTAAAAAGAAGTGAAAAGATCAAAATTGGATCGAGAAAAGTATAAAAAGAAATAAAAGATTAGTAAATACTCCATCCATCCTCAAATAAAAGTTTTTTTAAATGCTATCGACTCTATAACAAAGTAGTATCTCTTCATACTATTCTCAGCCTAACGACGCACAAAGAGTCAATGCTCCTACCTCTGTTGGGGCTCGAACCTATGTGAACTTTCCCATGAATCTTAGGAGAGTGAACTTGTTGCCGCTCAAGCCATGGGAGAAGTTCAAATAAAAGCTAGGGATTACAAAGTAGAAAATTAGTGTGAAGGCACTCTTCTATAATTAAGGTCATGTTGTCTTCAACTTATTTTTTTGCTTATTACTTATTCTTATTAGAATCAGATTAAACAGATCAGATCAAAAATAACTTTAAATATAACTAGATTCAGATCAGATTAAATCAGATCATATAAATACTTATTCTAATTAGATCAGAGTCAATCAAATCAAGTGAAGAGAACAGGGTCTTATTCTATAACCAACCAAACGATTTTGTAGTTTCTCTTATTGTCATTTGTCCTTGTCAAATTTTTGAATTACGCAAATTGCATTTTTGTCAAATTTGTAAGATACGCAAATTGCATCTTTATGGTACAATTTTCCTCTCCTTTCCCCATCCCCGATCAAGGTGCGAAATCTTGTAGCACCAAAAAACATCAACAATTCAATTCAGTCAAATTTTGTAATCCGGAATGCTTTCTAACTTCGCCAAATTCAAAATAACACTTATAATTTGGGACAAATGGAGTATTATATTTGGTACTTTATGGATAACCAATTAAGCACTACTAAGATATCAGATGTCCTTCAACAAATTGTCATCACTGTCAGAGAGGAAGCATGAAAGAAATGCAAATCACAGGCTTGTTATAACTTATAACATACATGCATGATCTCTCTCTCTCTCTCTCTCTCTCTCTCTCTCTCTCTAACACAGTACATCTAAACAGATAGGAGCAAGCTACATTGACATGGAACTAGTAGGGGTAGGGGAGACTCCAATTCCAAATGATTTATAAATTATTGTTTTCTCTGTAATCAATTCCAGGAGGGTGCGTCCAGAGAGGAATCAAGAAAATTACCATTTCCAGAGTTCCTGTCAGCAAATGGTATCCTACTAGCTTCAAGCCCAGTTATCATGGTTTCAGTGTTCATTGTGAGTGAATGAGAAGTCTTCTCTTCAATGGCCTTGATGTCAATCACGTTGGCCTTCACATTTCCATTTTCACACATTTCATTCTTTAGAATGTCTTTGTCTCCACCATGACTATTAACTGCATCCAATAGTACATCATCTAGTGCACGTTCCATTGTTTCTTCTTTTGGCTTATGATGAACTTCTAGAGCAAAGCTGGGAAAGCATTTCTTATATGTTGGATCATCAATGGCATTCAATAAAGTGACCTTGTTGGATTTCATATCTGACCTCCCACTTGGACTGCGTTGAGTGGCCTTCCCAATTTTGGGCATTGCAGCGCTTTGTTTGGGATGGCAATGCATACTAGTCCCATTGGGTGTGCGAACTGACTTAGCCTGCAAACATTTATTCAAAATGAAGGATAACAGATCATGATCTCACTATTGTTCCTACATTGATCCATAATTTTGAATAGGAGGTACAAGTTGAATGAAAAAAAAACTGACCCCATCAAAGAAACCAATTTTCGGGGATGGCATCCGCAGGCCTGATGGTCTCATTAGTGGATTTGTTGGAACATTCATTGGATTTTCTTTCGGCGATGTTACATGATATGGTTTTTCTGAGATCTGAGAACTAGACCAGTTTGTGATGTCCTGACTAGTAACAACACTCTCCAAAGATCTACAAGAACTAGTATCAAAACTAGCCCTCGACTTATTTGACCTGGTATTGAGGTTAGAACATGATGATGATGATGCTGAAACAGATGACCACTCACTTATAGAACTAGCAGGAGATATGCTTGAATTGATGATCTTCGAAGACATAATATAAGCTGAGACTGCAGAATTTCCAGTCGACGCTTTGCTCTTCGATGGGGCCTTTGATGGAGTTTTTAGTGTTGATCCAGAAGAAGGTTGACTAACAGGCTGTTTTGTAAGCACCTTCCTTCTGGAAGCAGGTAAAGCAGGTTTTCCTGCCTTGTCAGATGAAGTACTTCCAGTAGTACTATCACTTGAAGATCTTGAGGACAGCATCTTGGTTGCAGCTGAAAATCTCATAGATGCGGACTTGGAAGGCAATGTAGGTTTTGGTAACACCTTGGTGGCATTACTCGAGTCAATTGTTTTCGACGGTTGCATTCCTTTACCAGAGACTGCCAGTTTCCATCAATTTGTCCATGGTTAGTAATAATAAGATGACAATGAAAAACTAAGATACATAAAGAGTCCAATCTAGACACTGCGACTTCTGAAGCAAACATGATACTCCGTATATCGTTTGAAGTAAAAGTAAGCAGAATTAGAAATCTGTTTTCTTACCAGTATTTGTTTTTGAACTGTCATGATCAATTTTAATTTGATTAGCACTGAAAGAAGCCCTTTTTGCCATTGGTGCCGGGATGGGATTGGCCTTACACATCATTTTTGGTAGCTTAGCAGATGATGATGTCGAGTCCCCAGATTTGGCGACAGTGGTGACACTCTTCATTAACATAGAAAATAACATGAGCTAAACCAAAGTCGAGAGTGACAATTATTTTTTGTTTGAGATATTTCAAAAGATATTGTGAAACAATGGAAACTCAGACATTCTATTAAAGAAAATCCATAAAACAAGAAGGGCAAAAGCAGATGTGAATTTATGATTGGTGCATATTAAAGTTCCAATCATCTACAAATAAATAGAACTGTACATGCCTTTGTAGCACGTGGAATGTCCGGTTTTACACCTTTCCTAGAGCCTTGTATTCCCTCAGTGGGTTTCTGCTGGCCCTTTGGCATCCCCAGTGTGTGTGTCCCAGTGATTCTTTTAGGAAGGAGTTTAGGCTTCGGCTGAAATTTTTCAGATTATAGCTGTCATTGACAAGCTACTGGATACTATAGAGTACAAAAGTTATTAATAAGATAACATGTGACTTCAAATGTCCACTTGGTTTAGTTGGTCTTACCATATTTCTTGAAGCAGCATCTGCCTTTTTTGAAGCTGTGAAAAGAAAAGTACAGAAAGCAATAGTTCAGACCCTATTACTTAATAGTGAGGTTTCCAACAATTGAACAAGACACTGACTAGGAAAAAGTATATTGTGACTTGCCAGGGTCTGCCTCAGGAGATGTTTCTTTCCTGGAACCAGAGGTTTTGTTGGATCTCTGTATTGATGCTCTAATGTCTGCAAACAACTCAGCCTCAAGATGTTCGAGAGGCACATTATCACTTTCTAGAGTTGATAATGTATCAGTAGATTTATCAACATTCTCATCAATCATAGGCAGTGTGTTTTTTTCAGCTCCCTTGACCATGGAAGATAACTCTTCTGGATCTAGAACGCCTGGAAATGAAGCGGGTCAGAATGAACGACAATTTTGATTGCGAGAGTAATGAAAAAAACATAACATAAAAATAGAAGTGTAGTCTGAGTGAAGCGGAGGGAAATTGATTTTTTTCTGAGGGCACACAAAACAAAAGAAGTAAAGAAATACCTGCATCTGTAAAGAAAGCAGCGTCCCATGCTAGGCTCTTGCGTAAATTCAAGTTTCCTTTCCTTCTGCTTCTTTCTGGCTCCACTGATACATGTAGTTCAGGGAACATGTCGGGCTGGTTACCGTTATTGATTATATCCTTTTCTTCTTGAACATACGCAGTTCTGGACAATTCTGAGTTCAAATCCTTGCAATTATCTGAGACAAAAAGTTTCTCTCCACTGTCACACAAATTCAGATGCAAGGGTCTATAACCGGAGGAAAAGAATACAAACAAAACAGGATATTAATCAAAGCTGAAATGCACCGGGATTCTAGAAGCAAAGTAATTCTGCACTCAATGCCATACAAAAGCATGTTTAGATTAGTATCACTTCACAGATTAGCAGCTAAAATAATCAATTCGCATTCATACCCAAATAACTAATCAATTCAGATTAATAAAGCTACATAGTGGTAGAAAAAGGATCAGACATTTTGGTGACATCCTTTCCTTCCCGACCCACCATTAGGTCAATCAAATCCTTCTAAACGGGAAAAAAGGATTTTCTTAAAGCTCATACAGCTTTCCCTTTCTATGATATACTAATTCAAAACAGTAGGGTTAGGTCTGACGGTAGAACCCAACTCTGGCGTATCATCAAACAGCTAGATCGGAAACAGAAGTAAATAGAGACTGAAAAAACATAAGACATGAAACGTGAAGTTCTAGGGTACCGGTCGGCCTGAGCTGCGGCGAAGGGGACAGGGTGAAAAGGAAATCATCGTTCTCAGATGCGTCATCGCCGATGAGACTAAGCCCCTTGATCTCGAGATCTATGTGCTCGCCTTCCGCCATTGACATATAAAGCAATTGATTCGCTTGCCGACGGGCCTGCAACTTCAATGTGGAAGATTATTTGCAGTAGGGGGGCTAGGGATTGAAGGGAAAAGGTATGCGCACTACAAAAGTGCAGGAAGAAAGAGAGGTGAGATATGCTCAGCAGTTAGCAGTCAGAGCGCTAACGGGAAATTTTTTGAATGAACAAATGGAGCGGTTTTTCTTATTTGGAGAAATGCACTAACTAAACAAGAAAAAGTGAAAATTTCCAAATTAGTTCTAGACAGAGTTTTAAAAACCGGACCGAACCGGAATCGGGAACTGGCGAACCGGGGGTCAAACCGGTCCGGTCCAGCCCCAAAGACCAGTAGGTGCACCAAACCGGCACGAACCAGCGAGAACCGGGTAGAACCAGTTCGGTTTAACCAGTGACCAGTTTTTTTTTTGCACAAATGTCTCAAAAATTGTTACTAATGGGTTTCGAACACACAACCTACTAACCGTCATGCATCAGATAACATTTTTATTTGTTAAAAACATCATTTTTATTGTAAAGAATCATCCTTAAAATAATCATAATCAATTGGTATCAAAAATAGGATTTTAGGGCTCAAAAATAGTATTTTCGGACAAATTTTCGGATCAGAAATTCGGGGGATCGATCCAGCCCTCCAGATCGATCCAGACAGTGGTGTTTCAGCCACTGTTCATCATCTTCTTCGTTCGGGTCCAATTTCGGAAAATACCGTTTTTAGTTATCGAACTTCAACGAAACTATATAGAAATGTGCTCCAAGGTTCATATATCATTTTGGCATCACTAATTCATAGTTTTAACATCAATTTCATGGTTATGATTCTTGGTTCTTCAAGCATGTCAAACACAAAATTCAACCAAACGACCGTTTATGAACGTAGAAACGATCTATATGAACATTCTAGTCACTAGATATATCTACGGGCTTACCTCGAAGCTTAATGGAGGTTTTGAAGATTTTCCGGCGAAACTTCCGGCGATGATTACTCCCCACTCCAGCAACTTCGGCGGCAACCAACAACACCAGACTGCTCCCTTCACTCTTATGAACACAATGGTATAATTTTCCAGAAGATTGATGCAAAATTGATAAGGATGGAGTATCCTTATATAGAAGAAGAAAAGGGGAAGAGGACAATGCTGAGCTGCTTCTACGTAGGAATCGGCTGAGTGGAGGAGGAGGCGCCGTTCGCACAGTGTCCCTGATTGGGACCAATTTTTGGTTCCAGTCGAGGTACACTTTTTGGTTCAACTTTCTCCGAATCGAATTCCGTTTGTACCATTGCGATCGAACAATTAAACTCTATTATCCAACTATATAATTTTTATATTTATTTGTAATACTTTTTCCGACATCATATTTTTAGGTGTTTGAATTTGACAGAGTCAAAATTGGTTTAATTTACCTTTCTCATAAAAGGTTCTCTCATTTAATTCATATCAATTATTCTCATGATTTATTTTAAGAAATCATTTCAATATTTACATTCTAAACAAATTCTTTATTTACTCTTGATTTGGGTCTGTACTCATGATCCTAGTCAAGACCACACAAATAGTCCACATACTAGATTTATCTCTATGAGACTTATCCAGATTTTGATATTGGATGTCAGAACACATTTCATATCGGCCCAAAGCCCAACAATAATTTATTTTAATCAAAACAAATTTGATTAATTGGTTATTTATTCATTAATAATTCTAGGGTATGTTTTGGGGCGTTACAGCTTGAGTTTACAAAAGATCTTCCCTAGAATATATAGGAAAGAAAATTTATAAGTCTAACTAGGAAAAGAAATCTATAAACAAGGAAACACTATTTGCTAAGAAAACAAAACCTAATTAGGAAGAGTCCTTTTCTTGCATCGAACGCGTGCGTCACACATAACACCCCCCTCAAGATGGAGCATGGGGATTCCGCATGCTTAGCTTGGACAGTAAATGAGTAAATGGGCCAGCACCATGAGGCTAAGTAAAAATATCTACAGGTTGATCGGTCGAAGCTACAGGTGCTGTACATAAAATGCCGCGCTGAATTTCGTCTTTGATAAAATGACAACCAATTTCAATGTGCTTGGTGCGTTCATGAAACACGGGATTAGTTACGATGTGTATGACACCTTGATTATCACATAATAGCGCCATTAGAGTAGGATGCTGTTCATCAAGAGAGAGAAAAAATACGCAGTCATTTTAATTCATATACAATGGTTGCCATAGCTTGATATATGGACTCTGCCGATGAGCGGGCCACTATTTTTTGTTTCTTTGTGTGCCATGATATAGGTGACTCTCCTTAACAAATAAAGTAGCCCAAGAATGAGCGACGAGTTAGGGGACAACTTACCCAATAGGAATCACAAAAACCAATGAGCTGAAGACAATTTGTGACCGAGAGAAAAAGGCCTTTTCCTTGCCAAGCTTTGATCTACCAGAGAGTATGAATGGCGGCATCCCAATGTTCACGACGTGGACCGGCCATGAATTGAGATAAGATATGAACAACATAGGTAAGGTCTGGCCGTGTTATGGTGAGGTAGATTAAGCGACCAACCAAGCGCCAGTATTGAGATAGGTTGGCGAGAAGTGGACCATCGGCCAGAGCCAGTATCAAAACACTACCCATTTAATTTTTTGACTTGACATAAAGTTTGCATGGAGTCACACACCAATTTTACTATGCACACAGTTCCATAACAAAACAATATCCACTTATTTATTTTGATTTACCATAAAGTTTGCATCGAGCAACGTGCCAACATTACTATACATGTGGTTCCATATCAATACACTATCCATTTATTTAATATGATTTGACATAAAGTATGCATGAAGTCACACATCAATTTTACTACGCACGCGGTTCCATTGCAATACACTACTCATTTGTTTATTTTGATTTGACATAAAGTTTGCATCGATCCACGCATCAACATTACTTCGCACGCGGTTCAATATCAATACACTACCCATTTATTTATTTATTTTGATTTGACATAAAATTTGTTTCGAGTCACGCACCAACTTTACTACACACGCGATTCCATAGTAATTTACTACCCATTTATTTATTTTAATTTGACATAAAGTTTGCATCGAGCCACACATAAATATTACTACGCACACGGTTACATATCAATACACTACCTATTTATTTATTTTGATTTTATGTAAAGTTTACATCGAGCCACGTACCAAGATTACTACGCACACGGTTCTATAGCAATTTACTACCCATTTATTTATTTTGATTTGAAATAAAATTTGTATTGAGTCATGCACCAAATTTACTATGCACGCGGTTCAGTAGCAATTCACTACCCATTTATTTATTTTGATTTGACGTAAAGTTTGCATCGAGCCATGCACCAACATTACTACGCACGCTGTTACATATCAATACACTACCAATTTATTTATTTTGATTTGATATAAAGTTTGCATAGAGCCACGTACCAAGATTACTACACACGTGGTTCCATATCAATACATTACCCATTTATTTATTTTGATTTGACATAAAGTTTGCATCGAGTACCAAAGACACATTAGCCCAACCAAAAACCCTTTTGCCCAATCGGATCAACTTCGTCTTTGCCCAATCTGATACCCGAACTCAATGCCCAAAGTCCCAAACCGTGCAGATAACTTTAGGAGGGTAGCATGATTGTATTTCTATTAACATCAAGATTCCCATGATATTGGAATTCAAGTAACACTTTTGGACACACTATCAGCTCATCAAGCCTCTCCATAACACTTTTGGACAAATTTAGAAAAAGGCTGGTCCTGTACCAGGGTCCGGAGGCAAATTCTCACAAGAGCCGACTGCCAATTTCATTCTCCCGCCAGAAAACTGAACGGACCATTGCTCAGAACGACTTCAATTAATCTGTTCCTCAGTCCTCACTCGCCGCCGGAAGTCGCCATGTACGGCGAGATTGCGAGCACCGAGAATCGCAATCGCCAGACAGTTTCTTTTGCAAGTGGCATCGCTAAGTTTTTAGGCGTATATTTTCGGAAAATCGACTTTACTCTGGAGGATTCCAAGTTCAAATTCGAACTCGCATCCGATCTTGCTGAATTCTTTTCTAAAGAAGGAGAATACTTTGTTTCTCAGGTCTCTCTAACATTTCTTTCATAAATATATCCTAAAAATCATTATTTCTTTTAATTCCTTTTTTTATGTATTACTGCAAATGTCTCATACTTTAGTAATATCTGTTCCTTTTTCATATGCTTGATGGGTATTTACTTTTATAAAAAAATTGGTAAGCTCCATTTATATTTGAGCAGGGGTAAGATCTCCTTGCACACTTTTTATGGTATTTTACTGGTTTTGTTGTTGTTTTTGTCACTTTTAGCTTCATTGCAAATGTAGCTAAAATAGTGTCAATGTTTTTGTTCCGGATAAATAAAAGATTAAATAAAAATGACGCATTAAACTTCATTTGCTTCAAAATTTCAATGAAGTTTTGAGTATTTAATGCAATAATGCATCAATGTCTATTGGTAATAGACTCTATGTACTCCGTATGTTATAGGATAAGACTGCGTACATTTTGCCCCCAATAGACTCTATGTACTCCGTATGTTATAGGGTAAGACTGCGTACATTTTGCCCCCAAACTCCAACACAGTTAGAATTGTACTGGGTTGTTGTTATTGTGAAATTTGTGAGTTTTGTAGTGAAACTGTTTATGTGTGGACTCACTGAATGAGGATTTTGAGTAGTGAAGCATTATGAGAATGGAAAGAAATGCAATTTCAGTGTACTATTGAGCTTGTTTGATTCTTTAAATACTTTTGTTGTAGAAAAAAACATAACTATAGTGGGGTCACATTGAGATTGCTAATTATGATACACAACGAAGATCTTCTCTGTTTGTTTCAGTTGTTTGTCGTCTTCAATGTTTGTAGGTCAAAGATGATGATGGCATATTATTTTTGCCACTTGATTTTGAGCAGTTTCAGAACGTCTGCAAAATCAGAAAATTTTATATGACCTTAGATGATAGACCAAAAGAAGCTCTGTTATGTATGAGTGCTGCATTGCACAAGGTATGATGCTATCAGGACTCCACTCTTTCATGGATGTCAATCCCATATGCATGATTAATTAAGTTTATAAGTTCAGCAGGTTATGTTCATGGAATGGGGGAAGGAAATGTTTGATGACTGTGCAAAGATAAATATTCGTCTGCATAATTACCCTCAAGTGATTGCACTGAAGAACCTAAAAGCAGCATATATTGGTAAGTTTTCAATTTTATACTAAACATATTGGTTTCAAAGTTATATGTCATGAAAACTCCAAACTGATGTTGCACTAATATTGACATAATGACATTCTATGTTCACATGGCAGACAGGCTTGCTTCTGTGCGTGGTACAGTGGTAAAAGTTAGCACAGTTAGGCCTTTGGTTATTAAAATGAGCTTTGCCTGCAAAAAATGTGGAACCAACATTGACCGTGACTTTCCAGATGGAAAATTTTCACCCCCCTCAATATGTGAAGTGCATGGTTGCAAAAGTAGGAACTTTACACCAATCAGATCCAGTGCACAACCCATAGACTTTCAGAAGATAAGGTATGCTCACTTCTGTAGTTTTGTTCCTCATAATAAAGCTAAAAAGCAGAACCTCTTTTCATATATGTATAATAATATCTCCATTCCAGAATTCAGGAGCTGCTGAGATCTGGACATCATGAGGAAGGACGTGTTCCACGCACAGTTGAATGTGAATTAACGGAAGATCTTGTAGATGCTTGCATTCCTGGAGACATTGTGACAGTAACGGGTATTGTTAGAGTGATTAACAACTACATGGACATCGGAGGGGGTATTTTCTTGAACACCTTATTTACTTCAAATGAACTATTGTGTTGTATATAGTATGCTCTAGATGCAGATCTAGTTAAAGATTGAGTTCTTATATCTAAACATTGATAATTTGTGACAATACCAGCTAAAGTTAAATTTGTGATGGTGTCTTTTACTTGATGTTAAGCAAACTTTCTGTATGAACTATTTCAGACAGGGACTAATCGCATAAGCTACTGTTTCAGGAAAGTCAAAAGGCAAGAATCAAGAGCTTTACTATTTATATCTTGAAACAGTATCAATAAGAAATTCCAAGACTCAACCAATGCATGAGAATACGCTTGACAGATCCATTACAAGATCCACAGAGTTTTTTGACTTATTATCATTTTCTCCAAGGGATTTAGAGTTCATTGTAAAGTTCTCTGAAGAGCATGGCTCTGACATCTTTCGCCAACTGCTTCATTCAATTTGCCCCTCAATCTACGGACATGAGCTTGTCAAAGGTTTGTGTACGAGTTGGCATGGTTTCTTTCATTATTATGTGGCTCATCACTCTTTCGTAGGTTTCAAATTTTTTCCCATCATTGCATACTGGTCATGAATATCTTATTTTGTTTATTAAACCCTAATTCCCCACTGATATTAAGCAAGAGATGAGGTGAGATTTTTTTATTCTTTATCCACTTGGTACTCCATACCTGTTGATACATGAGTGATGATCCTGCATTGATTTACATTGTTGGTTATTTTGATCTCCTTCCATCAACAGCGGGAATTACCCTGGCTATGTTTGGTGGTGTACAAAAGCATTCAATGGATCAGAACAAGGTCCCTGTTAGGGGGGACATCCATCTACTAATAGTTGGTATGCATATTAGTTCTTGTATCCTAAGGATGTCGTTATTTCCCAATTATATAAATATATTATTGAAGGCATTGCTAGATTCTCTTAATTCCATATTATTAGGTGATCCTGGTCTGGGTAAAAGTCAACTGCTCCAAGCAGCAGCTTCTGTTTCTCCTCGTGGCATATATGTATGTGGTAATACTACAACTAATGCTGGCCTCACTGTTGCTGTGGTGAAGGATCCAATGACTAGTGATTATGCCTTTGAAGCCGGTAAACCTTCTATTTGTGTGTTTTGTGTGAACTATGAGAAACACTGAATGCCAAAAATATTACAGTTTCAACCAATATCAGGAGGATTGTTTTTCTTGTGTCTAAAACTTGGTAATCCCAATTTAGAGAATGACAACATATATACCAATTTATTATTTACATAGATTAAGCATAACCCCACACGTCCAGCTAATAGCTATCTCTCTTATGCCCTGTTATATTTATTCTCTTTATGTCTGGTGATCAAATGCAGATATTATTCCAGATCTAATCGATAATTATCAATGATGTATGATAAACTCTGAAATGCATTGGAAAGCGCCCTCTGTAAACAGAGGGGTCCTGTAAAGTGTACTCTATATAGTAGAAAAAGATGGGGAAGTATAGAAAATGGGACATATCACATCATCATCATCGTGGACACTTCCTTTTTCCGTTAAATAATGATTCATCCACATGTTAATTAAAAGGAACAGGGATCATGTGATCTGCAATGTATGTGGAAAACATGTACTTGAATCAAAGGATAATCTAAGTTACATTCTTTATGATTTATTTTGGTTGTTTAGGCATCATTAGTTGCCATCCATCTATCAACAATAATTATTTTGTTTGTCAGGTGCAATGGTTCTTGCAGACCGTGGATTATGCTGCATTGATGAGTTTGACAAAATGTCTGCCGGACATCAGGTTTTACTAGTTTTTTCATCACTATACATACTGTTATTAGTAGTTTTGCTACTGTAATTAATATAAGTACTTAACTATGGGATAGTTTTAGGCCTTATTTGAAGCTATGGAGCAGCAGTGTGTTTCTGTTGCAAAGGCAGGACTTGTAGCAAGTTTATCAGCAAGAACATCTGTTTTAGCAGCTGCAAACCCTGTTGGTGGTCATTATGAGTACTGTGATTAAACTTGGCTTGAATCACTAGTCCTTTTAAAATCACTAGTCTTTCTTTAAATCACTAGTCATTTGAAATTTTGAACATGCAATGTTTCTCTCTTTCTCTCTCATCAAGTCATCATTAATGTGTTCTGCAGACTGCATAAGTGATGACTGATGACTGCTATGTTTTATACTGTAAAATTATAGTGATGTTTGATGGAATACATCCTTTACAAAAAGTGGCTTGTGCTTCAGAATTAATATGAAGTTACTACATCAATTAAACAAGACTAAATATTTTGTCAGATTATTCTTTTATAATGGTTATCGATATTTTCTTTTGACTTTCAAGTTAAACATAGTTTCTGGGAATACGAATTAAAATCGAACTATAAAAAAGGTGATCATTGTATGCATGGTTAACTTTTTGTCTAAACAGGTTATTGACATTAATATTTCTAAAACCTTGCAGCCGTACAAAAACTGTAAACGAGAACCTGAAAATGAGTAGTGCTTTACTCTCGCGATTTGATCTGGTCTTCATATTACTTGACAAACCTGACGAGCTACTGGATAAACGACTCTCAAAGCACATCATATCTGTGAGTTATTTTAATCCGTTTTGTGCTAAAAATGCCAAAGAATATTCCTTGACCACTAAATAGGAATTCATTTTCTTCTTTAAAAATATGCCAAATTCTATGGTGGACCTATGGTCCACACTGTTTTAGGTGGACCTAAGGTCAAAATAGTTTTAGGTGGACCTTCATATGATGGTGGTAAGCAAATGTTTACTATCTTCATAAGCATACTTTTTGTTTTTGCAAAAAAAAACAAAAATGCTTCTTAATTTGAGGTCCACAAAAATGGTGTGGACCTTAGGTCTACCACAAAAATGGTGTGGACCTTTGTTATTTGTCCATGCCCAGATTCTGTTGTTGTGGGATTCTACTGGGTTGTTATTTGTTCATGCATAATTTTTTGTAGTGTCAATAATCTTTTCTAGATTTTGAAGGTCCCGACCTTTGAAATAAAGAAAACAGACCTTGTTGTCTTGTAAGATGAATGTGAATATGGAATGTGCAATTACAAAAGGTGTCTTTGTTTCTGAAACTTATGGAAAGTAGTTGTAGAATATAGTTGTAAATAAAGTAGGATTGTAAAGTAGCAATTCTAGAAGCTCGAGATCATCCATTTGATGTCAGTATTGTGACTGCTGTTACCCATGGTGTCACTATTGACCCATTGTATTTGAAATACTTGCATCCTCTTTCATTAAGAACTAAGAGATCAAGAGACACACACACACACACACAGATATATATACATATGTGTGTGTGTGTGTTTGTGTGTCATACAGGGCAACAAGGTCTGTTTTCATAATCAAATTGAACCAAATGAACATTCATAACCTGAAAAATGAATCAAATAAAAAGCAAAATAAATTTAAATGAAATGAGCATTATTATTCACAGTAAATCTGAACATGCCACCCAAAAAATGACAAAATAACATGGATGCACATATATCCGGATGTATAAAATAATTTGCTTTATCCCAATTTATAGTCTATTTTCCTTTTTGGTCCGTCCCACTTTGTCGTGTTTATTTCTATTTATAGAATGCATTGTGTGGTTCCTATTGTTTTGTTTCCCTCTCCTCTGCATATATGTCAACTACATAATTTACTTTCACAGTAGGCACAGATAAATTTGGGCAACGGGAGAGTATCATATGTTTTTTAGACATGTTCAACTCTCGAGTTCTTAGGCTCGTTGTACATTGTATTGACAATGCTGGATTGCTGTTGAAAGCAAACCCCAGGATCTCATCCGTGGATTGCTAGTGGTGTGAATGGTTCATGTAAAATTACATTGATATGGATGTAGTGAGGGGTTCTCTTATCACATAATTTTTGGTAGCAGTGTGGCTTTTAATACAACACATTTGTGTTTCTTATTTATTCTTGGGGTGCTTTTTTAGGATATGTTAAGAAGAGTAATATCATTTCCCAAATGCATTTCTAACTATCATTGCAAGTAATATGAGGGTTGATGCAATTCTACTTACCTCCCCTTTTAATCAGAACCATTTGTGAATTAATTTTCTTTTGCAGCTTCACGCTAAAGCTCCAGAGCATCCACCGGCCACAAAACGATTATGCACAGGTAGCACCTTTTATATGATTCTGGCTACGACATTATTCCAATATGAGGAATTCATTATTTTGCATCTTTATTACTCTGCAGCACCCTTTGATGCGGGGGAAAATAGCCTGAATGTAGGGCATGATTCTTTAGTCGCAAGACTGAGACTTGACCCCAAGAAGGATTGTGGTTTTGTTCCATTACCTGGTCCACTTTTGCGTAAATACATTGCCTATGCAAGAGCTTACGTCTTTCCAAGGTAGTTTCAGCTTTTTCTAAATAACAAGAATTTGGGGATTTCTTCCACGGGATGTAAACAAATTTCATACTTTTAATTCGATTTGGGATTTGTATTCGAATATAATGATTCGAATTCGCATTATTCAAATACAAATTCAAATTCAAATATTAGTTTTGATTCGAATATTAAACAAATACAAATACAAATAGGAGTATATTCGATTCGGGTGATATTCGAATATATGTATATACACACAAACCATGTTTCAACATCAATAGTCAAGCAAACTAATATAGTATTAAAATGATTTATATTACTAAGCTAGAATTCAACAAATTAAGGTAACACGAAAATCTAAAACATATGAATTTTAATAAATATATTTTATAAAATATAATTTGTGTAAGATGAAAATGTATTAATGTTTTTAGATATAGTATAAGAAGTATCGTAAGTTAAATTATTCAAAATCTATGTTGGTTCATTATATAAATTACGGAGTATAATTATTAAAATATTCGTTTAGGATTCGTTAAGCATTCGAATATTAATCAAATACAAATTCAAATCTTATTTTTAATTCGTCTCATATTTGGGTTCGGATTTGTATTCAAAAAAATTAAACAAATACAAATTCAAATATCTCAATATTTGCTTCGATTCGGTTCGTTTACCGGGTCTTCCACCTCATTGGTTTATTTTCTTTATACTGGGTAAAGGATGACGGAACCTGCTGCAGCTATCTTAAAGAACTTTTACCTGCAACTGAGAGATCGTAATACATCTACTGATAGTACACCAATAACTGCTAGGCAGTTAGAAAGTCTGGTAAGGTTGGCTCAAGCTCGAGCTAAGGTTGATCTTAGAGAACAAATAACTGAGCAAGATGCTTTGGTGAGTTTATCGTCCCTGCAGTAGATCTTGCATCATATCATAATCATCATCGCCATCATATTCTTCTTTTTTCTTATTTTTCCTCCTATTATCAAAAATGTCATCTACAAATTATTTTGTCAGAACTAACTATCGAGTTATTCCATTTTGCAGCATTAAGATTAGCATTTAATCCTTCTGCTCCATGTGTTTTGCAATAATAGTTCCTTCTGTAATATGCATCTCAAATTTGTAATGACTCTGTACTGTGCAGGATGTTGTTGAAATAATGAAGGAGTCTTTATATGATAAGTATGTTGATGAGCATGGTTTTGTGGATTTTGGGCGTAGTGGAGGGATGAGTAAAGAAAAGGAGAAGAAAAGATTTTTGGGTGCACTAAATAAGCAATCAGAAGTGCATCAAAAGGATTGCTTTTCAATATCTGTAAGCCTCTAAACAACTATAGTTTCCTGAATCAACATTTATTGTCAATAAATTCAAGTTTGCTTGAACCAAAAAATAATACTTCCAAGTCTACTTCCTGGAGTTTGCCTCACATGTGCTTCATTACCATCTTCAGGAACTGTACAGTTTGGCAGATAGCATTGGCTTAAGGGTCCCTGATATTGATACTTTTCTGGACACTCTTAACACTGCAGGTTATTTGCTGAAGAAGGGCCCAAAGAAATATCAGGTACACCTTTTACCAGCATTTTCATCTTTTTTGGCTTTGGAGTATGATGGAATAAAGCAAAATGGCTCTTTAAATTGTCTGCGCTTCTTTTAATAGTGAAGTAGCAGTTAGTCAATGCATTCCACTAGCACTATTGAAAGCAATGCAAACTAGAGCTTACAGTGAGAAAGCAGAATAACAATGATAATAATCTTATACAATGCAGGTCCTATCATCATCTTATTCAAGAAGTCAATCATCAAGGGGATAGTTTTACCGCACTGGTAATATGCATTAAAAGCACCTTTCCCTTGCAATTGGCCTCGACCATTTGCTAGCTCCTTTTGACCACTCCCAAACTTAGCAGGTTTTAAAATAGATGCATATGCTACAAGTTCACCATTATCCTTTTTTTTGTTAGGGGAAAAAGTCTCAGACAGAAAACCTAGCCAGGTTGTTGATTATTAGCTATGGAAATTTACAATTTAGCTCTCTTTCTATCAAATTCCCAGTATTCTGTAAGAGAATGTTACTCTGTAATATTTAATTTAATGTATCAGTGTATCACGCCCTTCAAACAAAATTCAAGGACTAGTTATATACTGGTACTATATTAGTATATTCAATATGATACATACATGTCCATGCTACAATCTCCTGACTATATTTTTCTCACCAACATCTTCTGGCATAATGTGGTTTAGGCAGAGTCAGAATTATCATATTCAGAATCAAGATGCCATTCGCTTCCATAGTAAGAATTAGGCAATCCCAACCAAAACTTGAAAGCCTCTGCTGCTCTTTTCCTATCCTTTCTCCGTTCTTGCCTGGCCCTTGAAGCATGCTTGCTTGTAAACATCCGCGAATGCATCTCCACGTATATCCTCTTATACTTGGTCTTGTTTGGCGATATCCCATTCTCCTCCATGAAAGCTATTATCTCCAAAGCTCTACTAAAGAACGCGGCCCTGACACATATATCAGCCAGTGTCTCCAAAAGTCCTATGTCTGGTTTCAGCGGCGGGAGAGCAGCTGAAGGATTGGGTTTGTGTATTCCCGTTTCAATCCCACATCTCTCCTTTATTTCACTCCACAGTAGTAGTGCTTCTCCAGGCTTCCTAGCCAATGCAATCCCA
Source organism: Cuscuta australis (assembly GCA_003260385.1). Lineage (NCBI taxonomy): Eukaryota > Viridiplantae > Streptophyta > Magnoliopsida > Solanales > Convolvulaceae > Cuscuta > Cuscuta australis. The sequence goes on from NQVE01000018.1 coordinate 2,656,208, forward strand.
TTAGCTAAACTCCCATAGGTAGCCACATTAGGAAATGTACCATTGTCTTTCATCTTCTGAATTATGGCTTTGGCTTCGTCGATCTTCCCCAACTTACAATGCCCCTCAATCAACATGTTCCAAGCCACCAAATCAACCTTTATCCTAGGATCTTTTACCATCTCGTCAAACACCATGTTAGCTAGCTTTGGTTGGCCAGCCAAAGAAAAAGCTTTCATCAATGTTGTATAACTGATTTTATTGGGACCGATCCCTCTTGCTCTCATCTCATTGAAGTACGAAAGGGCCCCTGAACTATCATCAACGGATATACATCCATCCATGAGAGTGTTATAAGAAACCACATCTGGTTCTATCCCAGTGCTATTTACCATCTCTTTCACAAGTTCCCCAGCCTTGTCTATCTGGCATTTCTGGCAATACCCTTTAATGAGAATGTTGTAAGTGATTCTGTTTGCAGGAACTCCAATTCTGGCCATCTCAGCCAGGACTTCTCGTGCCTGATCCATTGATCCTTGTTCCACAAAAGCAGAAATAACAGTTGTATAGGTCACATGATCCGGTTGGCTTGCGGTATCTTCCTGGTGTCTCATTGCCTGGAGCATTCTTACTATATCCTTAACTCGGCCCATCTTCATGTAACCTTTCATCAAAGTGGTATACATCCTCGAATTGGGTTTAAACACCCGAGGTAACTCTGGTGGCTCTTTGTCTACTGAATTTACCGAATTAGGAAGTAGCTTCTCGAACATGTCACTCTCGTTTAAACCTGGTTGCTCATTCAAAGTTGAGCCATCGTCCCTTAGCATCTTGCAGAGATCTCTCCTCCCTTCTCTCATGGCCTGAATCAACTTTTCTGTGGTTTCCAGATCGCCAAAACCAACATAAGCTGCCACAAGGGATTGGAATGTTGTCATACACAAAGGTATGCCCTTTTCTATTATCCTCTCCAGTACAAACACAAGCAAATCTTTCCTATCAGCTCTAGCACAAAGCTTCATCATCACATTGTATGTCAAAACATCCGGTTCACAACCAAACTCACTCATTCCCTCAAACAGTTGCAAAAAGTTCCTAGTGTCACCCAGGTTTGCACAGGCATTCAACACGCAGTTATAGGCGGCTGTGTCAGGCCTGGAGTCTTTTATCACATCGGGGTCCGAGATTCGTCGGACCCTTTTGATGACTGTGGAAAATAGAGTCAAAGCCTGGGAGGGGCCATCATCGCCAGAGCAGGAAAGCCGGCTGACGACGGAGCTCCAGGCTTTGACATGTGGGAGGTACCCATATTCGAGCATAGACTTGATAATACAAGCGGCGTACAGAGTCTGACCGGACTTAGCTGCGGACACAGCAAGTAGGCCGAGCGAATTGGCGTCGAGGAGGCTGAGCTGGTTCTCAGCTTGGAGGCGGCGGACGATGGACTGGGCACGCGTGAGGGCTTCCTGGGTATTCTGATAGGATAGTTGTGAGACCAAGCGGCTAAGGCAAATGGGATTGGGAAGATGATCTGATCTGGTGCAAGCCAGCCAGGCAGCCCAGGCCTCTTCTGTTTTCCTTTGCCGGAGAAGATTGAGAAGAGTTTGGTCTTCTTGATGCTCATTTGATACCTGGTTAGGGGTAGTGGTGACCAGGGAGGAGGTGGTGGGGGGTTGACTTGATTGGGAAACTTTGACTCTGCAAGCTGCAAAAGTGGTTGCAGCTGAGGAAGGAGGCGAGGAGAAGCTATGGGTAGATGATGAAAATGGGGAGAATTTGGAAGCTGTTGTGTTCATGGCTGGTGACCATCTGCGTTGTGTGGTCTGAGGAAGAAAGAGGGAGTTATGATTTTTATCCAGTATCTAAAATGTTGGGACGAGGATGCGTTTGAGATACTGTATGTCTTTGGTTTGGGATCTTGAGGATAAGGTCTTTATTCACTTTTTTCTTTTCGTTTTTTTCCCTCCTCTGTCATGACTACGTCGTTTTACACGATTTGCGTCGGGAAGAAATTTAATGAAATTTTAAATTATTACTTTAGAAAAACAACAAGTACAAATTTAAAAAATTTGTTATTAGTTCTCAATTAGAGAAAACAATAAAAACTCAATTCCGTCTATAGCAAATTCAAAATTATTTTATTATAATTCAAATAATATCTATTAGTACTATCTTATGTGATGGGGATGATATATGTACACTATGCTTCAAAGAATTTGATTAGGAGGACTCTTCATCTCTATTTAATTAGGTGTACTACTCTTACATTCCATAAGAAATGAGAAATATTCCCCTTAAACCTAATTTTCTCTCCCCTTCTCCCCCTCCACCTTCGGCTTCACAAAGTGTGCAACAAAACTTCGTTTCCCAATGGTTCTCGTGGAAGTCGAGTAAAAGATTTGATAGTAAAAGGCTATCATAAGAAAATTTATTTTTTTAGTCTTTAATACTCCGTATATAAATTCATCATAAAATAAAAATAAAACCAATATCTAAAATAAATTGGAGTATAGGAAGGCACTGTTGACTCAACAACAGGCAACAACCTGTGTAATACTAGTGTGTCCAATCAATGTAAAACTAACTATTATACGGAGTAGTAAAAGAGAAGGGTTACATTTAGTTTGCCACGTCTCAACCATTAACCCAGTTTTAAAAAAAATGAAAACCTGGTGTGTAACTTCTAAAGCAAAAAAAAAAAAAAGTATTCTGTATTTCATTAAAAAGTTGAAAGTGATTACAAACACAATGAAGGCCCATTTATGCACTCCAAACTACATCTCAGAGACACAAAGAAAACAATATAATTGAAAAGATTTCACCAAAAGATAGAAACAAAAAGAAAGCTGATGGTACATTAGGCCTATTGTGTATGTGAGTGAAGTTAGAGGTTTTGAGGTGTGAAAACGCACCATTAATCAAAATGATGCTAAACACATCTCGGGCTGCAAAACGAAAACTCTATATTATCCAAAGGAGCTCCTCCCAATTTAAATTAAAGCCTAAGCATGACCCCTGAACATATCCAAAACGTAAATCAAAGTTCAGCTTAATCCAAAAAGCCAACATATATAATCTCTAAGTACGAACCCTAGATTGCTCGAAAGGATGCTTCTTCTCTTGGAAGCTCTGCAACTGAGAGAAATGAAGGAAATCTATCATTCTTGACATGTTTGAAAAAATCAGAGAAATCGGAAAAAATCCTTGTGCAAAACAAATATTTCATACATAATATTATGAGTTACAAAAAAAAGAAAGAAAGATAGGATTGTGAATAAAATCAGAGAAATTTATTTTAAAAAAAGGAAATTAGATGAATTAAAACTTTGCAATATTTTTTAGTACTCCATATAAAAAGAATACAAACTCACGAGCTAGTGCCTTCTTCAAGCTTCGATATACCCAAGCTATTTTATGGCATTTGTTGTGTAAAATAGCAAGCAATCTGGTCCCAAACACCTTTCTCGTCGGAATCAATCGCGGGGGTATGGGTCAAAACCCTTGCCGCTAGCGCTAGAACTTGCCTTTGGAAACACCAGAGGTCTGAAAAACATTCAACTTGGATTAAAAAAAACCACTTCTTCAACACCAAAATTTTTAAGACTATGATGAGGAAGTGGCATAGTTGTTACCAGTATTCAAACATCGGATGCGCTGGGGTTAAAACCCTAGCCCGGCCCTGCCATGCATCCCTTCTCTGCATTGTTACCCCCTTCTCTCTGTGTTGTTGCCCTTCGGCACTTGGGATCTGCCCAGAGCTTAGCAGCATGCGATGGGGAAGAAAATGAAGCGATGATCGTAACTCTCCATAGGAGGGAGGGAAAATGGCCAATTGAAAGAATTTTGTGTAGAAAGACTGAAAGAGAAAGATATTGAGTAATCTCTAAGTGCCTCTCCTGTTGATAGTTTGATACCCAGCCAAACTTTTTCTTGAAGTCCCTAGAGAGAGATTCGTTGAACATAGTTCAACTCTTTAGACCAATGGGAGAGGTACGACCAACGGGAGGAAACTCCAGTTCCTCCAGCCAACTTTTTAAGGGATGATGGTAAATCTGTTTGCGAATCACAAAGCAGACATCTCGTCTAGCTCCCTGACTATGGGATTCCGTCAAGATGTGATTCTTTCTTGATTTCATGTAGACTTCTCTAACTAGTCCTCTTTCGAACTTGGCTTATCTAGTCTTATAAACAAATATCTTATTTATATAGAGTGGATTAGGATTTTCTATTCGTTGTTCATTGAACTATGTTCAACTAAGCTACTAAATGAGTTTCACTATGTGAAACTAACAACTCATTTGAAACGAATCTTTGGTCGAATGATATTAATGCCCTTATTATTATTATTATTAATTTATTATTATTATTAATTTATTATTATTGCTATTACTATTATTACATGCCTCCTAACCTATTTTCAGACTTAAAATGATATTAATGCCCTTTTCCTGCTTATGAAGTTTCACTCTTTTATAGCCTAAAAATAATGAGCTTTTTTCAAAACTGGAAAATATTCACATGAAAGCTCATGAAAATGTAAAAAGGTCCACATTTTGAATGTAGACCTTGGAACCACGTAAGCATCACTCTTTTCCACAAAATGCTTTCCCAATTTTTTGTAGGTTTCATGCGTACAAGTCACTTCTTTTCGTTTTTTATAAATAAACTCTTAACTCCAACTAAAATAGCACCCATGTTACCCTCATGAGCCTCATCAAATATTTATGTACTGCTTTCTCTGTCTTAATTTAAAGAATAAATTCTCAAAATGGTCCTTTATAATAAGATGTTTTCCCAATTCAGTCATCAATAAGTTTTAATTACCTACATGGTCCATTATATTCTCGAAATAGTCATTTCTGTACAACTAAATGTAAAATTTAAAAAGTACATTGACTATAAATAATTCATGAATTATTTAAAATTTAGAAAAAATCTTTTAATAAATTTCAAATCAAATACACATCTTTAATTAGAAAACCATTTTAGGAAAACACTTCATTATAAATGATCATTTTAAGAATTAATTCTAACTTTAGGGAAATAAAAAAATACTCAAATAGCCTCAATTAATCCTCATTTGAGTAACATTATATACGAAGGACCATCTTGGGAATAAATCTCAATTATAGATTATCACTTAGGTAATTAAAACTTATTGAGGACTGATTTGGGAAAATACCTTATTACAAAGGACTATTTTGGAAATTTACTCTAATTTAAATCATATATTGTTATTTATGAGGTTCGATTAAAATTATTTTTAATTCAATTTATTTGAAGATTAGTATGAAATTTAAAAACTAAAAGTTAGATATATTTAAAGACTACATAAAAATTTATAAAACAAGAAGTGACAAGACTGTCATTCTATCAAATAAGTAGCAAAACGGGTAAATAATGTTGTAAATACTAAACAAACAACTTAAATTGAGACGGAGAAAGTATGTATTTTAAAATAAGAGTAAATTTTCAAAATGATCGTATTTTTCCAATTCAGTTTTCAATAAGTTCTAATTACCTACATAGTCCATTGGTTGGTCATTTATAATTAAGATTTATTTGATACTCTTTTGTAAATAATATTGCTCAAATGATGATTAATTAAATAAAATTTTGTTATTTCTACCATCTAAATTTAAAGTATATTTTTGAAATGGTCATTTCTATATAATTAAATATAAAATTTAAAAAATACATTGTTATACATAATCCATGACTTTTTAAAAACCTATAAAAAACATTTAAAATTTGAATAAAAAACACATCTTTAATTAGAAAAAAACTATTTTGAGAAAACACTTTATTAAAAATAATCATTTTAAGAACTTATAATAAATTTAGCGGATAAAAACACCAAAATATCCACCAATTAATCATCATTTGAGTAACATTACTTACGAAGACTTATCTAGGGAATAAATCTCAATTATAGAGAACTACGTAAATAATAAAAACTTATTGAGAACTAATTTAAAAAATTCTTTTATTAGAGAGGACCATTTCAAAAGAATTACTCTAAAAATAAATAATGGGAAGCACTAAAATGGAATGGAATGAGTACATATTATCACTCTCTGTCCAAAAAAATCTTCTTATGTGAGAAGACAGATTTCTAGAGCAGATTGAAAATTGTTATTAGTTGAACTAATTATTCGAGATAATGAAGGATAAGAAGGTTATTTCCTTTATTCAAATTTTTGAAAAAAAAAATTGACAAGGTGATTAAGTAGAAAGTTTTCGGGACTTGTACTTCAACTACAGAACTACTACATATATTTTAACTAAAAAACAGTACTTACAGTTTCACCACAATGTAATGAAACAAATGTGTAATTACAATTGTAGTAATTGCACACCCTATTACTTGCTCTGGGATCCAAATGCACCCTAACACTATGTTTGATTCTAGAAATTTGAAAGAAAAGAAAAGCTTTATAAGAGTAGAAAATATTATTTCTTGCAAAACATGAACTAAGGAAAACAATTTCCCTTCAATTTTTTGTGAGTAAAAGGAGACCTTCTCTTTTCCTTCCAAATTCCAAGAACCAAACGTGGTGTAAAAGTTGTCTGATATATATCCGGGAGCATGCCCGAAGACTCTCCGTAGCCCGCCAAGGGAAAGACAGATCAGGGGAATAAAGCCCAAGTGTGGTGACATTAATTGGGTTGAAACTTCTCCATTTTCCTGTCTTAGAACCCAACCCAACACCATGGTTGTCCTACACCCACCCTAGGCTGAGCCCACACTCTCCATACCTTCCCTAAACATCCAAAATATTTCCTTTTAAAAATAAAGTTTTCCTACTCCTATTTTAGGCCCTGGCCGAAAATAAGAGTGTGTAAACCACAACCTTTGTTTGTTGTTATTTTCTTTCTTTTAAACCTTTTAATAAACAAATAAAACCTTCTATCCTTTTCTATAAATCCCAGGCCAAATATCCCTCATTATCCCAACACAACATCAACCAAGATATTCCCCATTCTTGTCCCCTTTATGTTCCCTACTAGGGCTGAATAAACAACCACAAAAAGCCAAGGGACATTTGAGTTGTTGTTGATACACCACCTACTAAATCAGTCACCTCATATGACCAAGAATGTAAGGGCAATACACCATCCATCACCCATCTTTGTTTGTCCCCTCTTTTTAGCCAGAATATCCACCACAATCATCAAAGGATTTCATTCATTCTTTGTGATTTTTGCCTCAACAACAGGACAGACAAAGCCAGCTCCAAAGCCAAGACAAAGTCAAACAAAATCAGCCCTTATCAACTCAAGATTGGAAGCTAGTGAATGATAAAGGGATGTAGGAAGGTTCCTTGTATTTGCATTCATTATATTGTGTGTTTTCCCTCCTCTCCCCTCCTTATATATTTCGGCCATTTGGCCCTTGTAATGATCATCTCTCTGAATTATTAAAAACTCCTTTTACTCTTTGAGTATTTATAAAATAGTGTGATGCTATTTTAGCCAAATTCCTAATTCTATATCTTAAGAGTGGTTATCTTAAGTGTGAGTTTTAGGTTCTAGATATTTAAATAAGTGTGTAATATCTTATTTGAATTCTAGATTCAAACCCCAAGTTAGGCTAAGAGTGTGTAATATCTCTTAAACACCAACTTGGTTTATCCAACCCTGATTTTCTTCCATTTCATACCCCCCATTTCTCCTCTTAATCTTACTCTTTTCTTTAAAAAAAAACACCAAAAGAACTCCCCTTTTGCCCCATAATATTTCGGCCACCCCATTTCCCCCTCACCTCCCCATAATTCCTTCTCTAAAATAGCAACGTGATAAGACCCCAGGTCTCGGGTATAACAAGTGGTATCAAAGCTTTGTGTTGAACATCCCTAAGGGATAATCTGCACACGCCTCCCTCATCTCTTTGTTACGGCCATAAAGATCAGCCTCAACACCATCTCTCTTTTCTCTTCCTTCTTTTGTATTTTCGGCCAAAGAGAGCCCTAAAAACCACCCATCATTTCTTACCATTCTAGCTACTGCCCCATTCTCTTCCTCTTCTTTCACACCCTTCAAGATGTCAAACACCTCTGTAATCATCACCAATGAAGAGTTGTGGGCCTCGAATACAAAAATCAAGACCCAAGTGGAGTACTTGGCTAAGCAGATTGCTCAACTCACCAAATTCAAAATGAATATGATGAATACCCCTGAAGAAAGTGAAGATGAGCAAGAGGAAGAAGCCCAATCAGAAACTCATCGTTGTCCCACAAGGAAAAAGAGCAAAGAGAAGTCGTCTACTGATTTTAAAGTTGAAATCCCAACTTTTGATGGCAAAGATGACCCCGATGATTTCATAGAGTGGTTAGAGACGATTGAACGTGTCTTTGACTATACCGAGGTATCGGAGGATAAGAAGGTCAAGCTTGTGGCCTTAAAATTCAGAGGCTACGCATCTACGTGGTGGACTAACACTACCACCAAGCGCAAAAGAGAAGGCAAGGCTGCTGTTAAAACATGGACCAAGATGAGAGCTTTATTGAAGAAGAAGTTCATTCCCACTCATTATATAAGGGAAAACTTTGCTAGGCTTCAACACCTAAGGCAAGGAAATCGGTCCGTAGAAGAATACAATCGAGAGTTTGAAGAACTCTTGATGCGGTGTGATCTCCAAGAGAATGACTCACAAACCTTTGTGAGATATCTCTTTGGCCTAAACACCCAAATTGCCAACACAGTGGAGCTGCAAACCTTTAAGAACCTTGAAGAGCTAACCAAGTTAGCACTTAAGGTGGAAGCCCAACTCAAGAAGGGCAAATCTTCTTTGAGCCGTGACAATTCTTCCTACCCTAGTACATCAAATTCCACCCCCCTTGCTGCCCAAAATCTCACAAATCCCTCCCCTCAAAATCCTAAAACTGTGCACCCTATTTCCTCACCCAATGCTTCTCCTCTTTCAAAACCAAGTTCCTCAAGTAGCCGAGTCCCAAAGTGTTTTCGTTGCCGAGGCGCTGGTCACTTTGCTAGTGACTGTCCAAACAAGAAGATCATGGCTATTGTTGAATGTGAAGAAGAAGAATTGAATCCATTTTGGATTCAAAGAGAGCCGAACGAAGAAGAAGTTGTTGGTCCCGATGAAGGTGAACTTTTGGTCATTCAAAAGACCATTAGTCATGCGGCTGCCCAGGACGATACCACACACCGAGAGAGTATTTTTCGTCCTTGTTGCACCGTTCAAAAGAAGGTGTGTTCAATGATCATTGATAGCGGGAGTAGTGCCAACGTTGTTTCCAAAACAGCGATTGAAAAGCTCAATTTAAAGGAGATGCCACATCCGAAGCCTTACGAGATTCAATGGTTGAATCTTAGCGAAGGGATACATGTGAATACACGTAGCTTGGTTTCCTTTAGCATGGGTCAGTCCTTTCATGAGGACGTATGGTGTGATGTGATACCCATGAGAGCTTGTCATATTCTCCTCGGGAGGCCCTGGTTATATGATCGGAGAGTTACCTACGATGGTTTTGCCAACTCATATTCATTTTTTTTGAATACTAGGAGAATCACTCTTTCCCCAATAATACCATCCAACAAGCTGCCCGAAACACCGCCCCCATCTGTACTTGCCATGTTTGCCTACCGCGAATCTAAAGAGTTACAATATGACCCTTTGCTTGAGCAAAATCAGCTGTTGAGCCTTTTTGAAGATTCCCTATCCGACCCCTTCTTTGGAACGGAAAACCTCGGAGGCAAACCAACACTAACGGCTTTTAATGCCAACACTTTTTTGCTTAATTTGAAGGTCATTCAAAAAGGCACAGGTGTGAGAGAGAACACGTCCTCAAGGTGTTCAAGAGATAAAGATAGATTACCATATCCAAACCCCGAAGATGAGCGTGAAGAAAAGCCGAGTTTGAGGGCAAACTCTTTCGAAGAAGGGGAGGATGATATATATCCGGGAGCATGCACGAAGACTCTCCGTAGCCCGCCAAGGGAAAGACAGATCAGGGGAATAAAGCCCAAGTGTGGTGACATTAATTGGGTTGAAACTTCTCCATTTTCCTGTCTTAGAACCCAACCCAACACCATGGTTGTCCTACACCCACCCTAGGCTGAGCCCACACTCTCCATACCTTCCCTAAACATCCAAAATATTTCCTTTTCAAAATAAAGTTTTCCTACTCCTATTTTAGGCCCTGGCCGAAAATAAGAGTGTGTAAACCACAACCTTTGTTTGTTGTTATTTTCTTTCTTTTAAACCTTTTAATAAACAAATAAAACCTTCTATCCTTTTCTATAAATCCCAGGCTAAATATCCCTCATTATCCCAACACAACATCAACCAAGATATTCCCCATTCTTGTCCCCTTTATGTTCCCTACTAGGGCTGAATAAACAACCACAAAAAGCCAAGGGACATTTGAGTTGTTGTTGATACACCACCTACTAAATCAGTCACCTCATATGACCAAGAATGTAAGGGCAATACACCATCCATCACCCATCTTTGTTTGTCCCCTCTTTTTAGCCAGAATATCCACCACAATCATCAAAGGATTTCATTCATTCTTTGTGATTTTTGCCTCAACAACAGGACAGACAAAGCCAGCTCCAAAGCCAAGACAAAGTCAAACAAAATCAGCCCTTATCAACTCAAGATTGGAAGCTAGTGAATGATAAAGGGATGTAGGAAGGTTCCTTGTATTTGCATTCATTATATTGTGTGTTTTCCCTCCTCTCCCCTCCTTATATATTTCGGCCATTTGGCCCTTGTAATGATCATCTCTCTGAATTATTAAAAACTCCTTTTACTCTTTGAGTATTTATAAAATAGTGTGATGCTATTTTAGCCAAATTCCTAATTCTATATCTTAAGAGTGGTTATCTTAAGTGTGAGTTTTAGGTTCTAGATATTTAAATAAGTGTGTAATATCTTATTTGAATTCTAGATTCAAACCCCAAGTTAGGCTAAGAGTGTGTAATATCTCTTAAACACCAACTTGGTTTATCCAACCCTGATTTTCTTCCATTTCATACCCCCCATTTCTCCTCTTAATCTTACTCTTTTCTTTAAAAAAAAACACCAAAAGAACTCCCCTTTTGCCCCATAATATTTCGGCCACCCCATTTCCCCCTCACCTCCCCATAATTCCTTCTCTAAAATAGCAACGTGATAAGACCCCAGGTCTCGGGTATAACATTGTCCATCTTGTACCAAAACTCTGCTATCATGCTGAAACTTATGGTACCAATTAGTCCCTCGGGACTCGGGGATGGAGATGAGGCGGTAAGTTATGGTACCAGCTCTATAGGGGCAATTAGGCCATTTCTGATTTCTGTACATGGGGACGAGAGGGAAATGTTTGGCATAACAGAAACTGGAAACACTTTTTTTTTATTCAAACCCACACTGGGTATTAATATAAAGCATCTATCCATGTTCAATACTATCCAACAAAGTTCTGTACAAATCCCTAGAATGAGTTTCAAACCTCTTTGTCATCATCTTCTTCTTCTTAAGTCAGATCCAAAGGCCAGAACCACTTCTTAGTCATTCTATGTACATCAACACCATCTGCCTAGTCTGATAACTAAGTATTCACATTATTTACCTGCCTGGCTTTACCCTACGAAAGGAAGAAGGCGCCCTGCCCCTCGGTTATGGCATATAATAGTTTCTCTTTCATTTTCTCCTGAAAGAAAAATACAAATAGTAAATTTTTCGCAAACTGTTCACGTTTCCACTTTCGATGAATATATGGGCAGAACAGAGAAAACTAAAGAGTAGTGTGGGAGAGGAATTAACTTTAGAAGTGTAAGGTGGCAGCTTAAGATAATTGGCACATGTCATCACGCTAGGGAGGTCGTCATCAGCACATTTGCTGCATTTCTGTCAAAGTCACAGAGCAGCAGATATATGTATGAATTTCATGAGAAAGAGAAGAGAAGAGGTGAGGAGAGAGAAAGAAAGCATCATTACACGGACCTTGAGAACAACCGTGAGTTTAGGGTTGAGAGATGCCAAGCCACCAGGAGGCAACCTTGGAGCTCCAGTCACGAATTGTAGGAAAGCTCTCTGCTTCTCGTGATCAAATTCTTGTATGATTTCCAATAACTGCAAAAAAAAATAATTAGAAGCAGACCATTGAGATGAGGACAATGTTTATTGACCGAAAAACAGGGGAAAATGAATGCACTTACATCTATAGCAGGAGGGCTGCTAGCCGTGTAACCATGATCAAACTTGATGTGATCAACAACCTCATTTGACTGTCCAAAAAAAAACCAGAATCTTTGATACAAATACAAACCTAATCTCATGTGCAGCACCACTTGGTAATGCAACAAAATAATACTCACTCTGCCCCCTCTTTAACTCCTAATTGGAGTTTGCACGGTTTTTAAAAAAGTGTAACTTGTTTGAATGATATTTTATTAGAAGATAAACAATTTCAACCATAGAATCCTCTCCAAATAAGGGAGGAGATAATTTTGAGACAGATGAAGAAAAAGAATGGATGAAGATTAAAAAAAGGAACATGAGGTAGAATGACATCAATACACGTACATTCCAAATATCGCGTTCTCCGCATAGTAAACGTTCTAGTTCTTCTTCAGTGAATATCTGAAGATGCCCGATAGGGAAAACCTGAAATAGCCAATAAAAAAGTAAAGTTCAATACTAGGTTTGTTGGAAAAGAAATGACACAATAAGTGGAAGGTGAGAATGTCAATGAATGATGTGAGATTAAACATTTCATTAACAAATCAATCAAGATAGATCCGAAACAAATGGTTTGACTACCTTCATTATTAATTTTATGAAATTAGTCAAAGTTTTAGAAGCAAGAAACATGGCTCACGGATTTCAAACCCACCAAAAAAGGTAAAGAGCCTAAAGACTAAAACCCTACAAGAATATGACTTCTGTTATAAAGGTCAAAGAACATGGGTTATGACTGCGAACCTGATTAAAACCAGACTTAAAAGATTCCACCTGCCTGGAAACTCCAGACCTTATACTTGCATCCACAATGAGCGAAACATAATCCTCTAAGTTGGATACATCCACCTAAAGAGGAAGCACAAAATGCTCGTCATATTCTAAAACCTATAATTCCTAGAAACTACACAAGCAGCCACTTCATTCATCAAAGGCTAACCAGTTCCGAATTAGAAGCAGAAGTAAGGATGTAGTCTGTATAGCCGGGTAGAGAGAAGTCAAGGCAAAGGTCCTCGATTTTGGTGTTCCGGAAGTACAAGTCAGGCATTAGAGTAGATTTTCCCTCACACAAAGCTTCAAGATGCCTTTTTCTTTCAACAATAGCATGAAATTCCAGAAAAGTCCTTCCTAAATCAGGGTCAAATGACTGAATATCGTATAGACTGAGCTCCTGCTGATCATATATAGAAAACAAGTGACACATACAAACATATACTCCGTACATATATCAGATGGAAACTCGGGATCCGAAGGGAATATACCTTCCCAAGAATTAGCTTGTAAAATGCTCTGGAGAAAGGAAGATCCAAAACCCTGCTATCTTGAAGAGACTTTGCCACAATTTGGCCGAGGAGGAAAAACTTTTTAAGCACTTCAGAAAATTCAATTTCACCTAAGACATCAACAGATAATGACCATGGACGAGGGAATAGGCCAAAAGGAGACAAAAGGCTTCCATGATGATTGGTATTACTATCCTCCATACCAATGCTGCCACTTGACATACAGTCACCTCTCCACATACCAAGACCACTTCTCTGAAACTCATGACTGACCAATGTGTAAAATTCCAAGGTTGGTCCAAGACCAGTACCCACCTCATCACTGTACTCCACCTCAATCACAACGTTTTGTCCAGCATGGAGTTCCATCATTTGGGAAGCAGAATCCAGAATCTTGTTTCGGTGAACCATACACCTTTTACGCGGTAGCTGCCTTCCAGTCAGGCCTCGACTACTATTATTAGATTGTAAATGATGTTCAACTGGCTGCTTGCCCAATATTTCCAGACGGAAATACTTACATCTTGCCTCAAAGCTGAACAAAAACGGACATGAATCCATTAATTGTACACACCAGTAAGGCATACCACCAACGGATACTGAAAGAGGGTCCCTCATCTGCTGTTCTAGTTTATCAGTCAATTTGCTGCTGACAAATTCAGTTTGATGCACAGGCAAGTTATCAGAGTTCAAACTATCCAGGTCATTGGTCCTCCCTTCTGCAAAAGCATATACCCTTTCACGTGATATTAGATGAAATCTGAACCTGTTCATTTGCTCCAAACATCTAAGGAGACACAAAATATCATAAGTTGGACTGGATGTGTCCATATCAACCAATCCTGAGGCAAATATGTTAGAGAAAAATGGAGTGTACTGTTGCCACAGTGTATGCTTGTCTTGTAAAGGTGAATGATGTGTCCTGTGAAGACAATTTTTGGCACTATTTTGTTTTTGTCTCACATATGACTTATATGTTATTTTATGGACTTGATTCCAAACCTTAGGATTAATGATTGCATCACTTTCTCCTTCAATTTGCTGCTGAAGTATAGCTTGATATAGTGTTAACTTGTTCTTTAGTTTCTGTCCTTCCAAGTAGAATGACAATTTCATTGGAAGGTCTTCCCCACTGCATTGAGGACACTCGGTACTCATAATACTATTTTCAGACAGATATAGCCTTCCGTGCTCCACAGACTCCTTTAAAATGAAATAATCAAAATAATGTAAGATACATTGTAAAAATAGGCAACAGGACAGGCTTGCAAGTGAATAAAGCCGTTTATGTTATGAAATCATCAAACATTCAAAAGGCAATATTTAGCTGCTTGAGAAAGGATATACAGCACAAACATCATGCAGCAAAATATGTTCACACACAGTTCGATGCATCTCATACCCTGAACAATTCAATCCAGAATATTAACTCAGATGGAGATTCAATGAGTAATCACTAATCAACTAACCATATTATATGCTATGTCCATAGGTTCAGCATTGGCCTGCTCTGTATTTGCTTTTTCCACCGGTATGGTTGCAGCTATGGCATTCCCCTCTCTCTGAGGGAAGAGATAATGGAAAGAAAAAGAAAACAAAAGACACCCATTTAGTTCTAGAATTTAATTGGCACTAAAAATTCAAAGCGACCAACCCCAACTAGTTGGGATTAAGGTGTAGATCTTAGATTATAGATAAATGAAACAGCCACAACTATCCAGTATAATAGCAACGGAGTTGGGTTTTGGGGGGTCAAGATGTACACACTACACAGTCTTACCCATGAAAAACAAATAGGTTGTTATTATTAGACCCTAGATGCATTGCTGCATTTACTTTGCAAAACCTCATAGAAACTAATAAGCAAAGGAATTCTAATGTGTCATTTTGATTTAGTCTATTATTTGCCTGAAACTAAAACATTGGCAATAATGACTCTTTTAGCTCCTTTGGCAATGGACCAGTATACAAAACTGTAACATTTGGATAAATTTAGTTGAAAGCATTAATACCTTGGAAAGCTGCATTTGATTCATATCATCGTGTATGCTCTCTGATTCCATTGGATCTGAATTTTGCTCTTGAGAAGGGCTCAAATCAGGTGAAAACTGTGAACCTGATCCTTCATCCATAGTTTGAGAGGGCGATTTTGGATCATTGTTTGTTTTGTTATTACTCACTTTTGGTCTAAGATATTCTTCTATCATATCCAAAGATGAAAAGGGATCAACGTTCACCGCTTCATTTGAATAATCAAACAGGATTGTCTCCCCCTCTCCTTTGATAAATTGAACTTTAAGGCATGGGTATGAGGTGCACCGTCCAAATGGTACAGTAGCATATGAGTTACGTAGCTTGGGTGATTGGCTTAAGATAACAGGGAAATTTTCCACCGATGACAGTGCACTTTGCAATTGATGTACTAGAGCTATAAAAGTCGAGTCTATAAATAATGGCTCTGAGGAAGACATAAGTAATCTTCCAAACATTTCAAATCTCCTCTCAATATTATATTGCTGGAGAAGTGCTCCAACATTTTCAGTCTTCACAGAAAGATATTGACCATTAGAAAGAAAATTAACTACAGATCTCATTATTCCACTTTCGACAAACTCAAAAGTGGAAATGGAGTTCTTCCCATTTAGCTGTGAGATGATCTGACTAAGCAACTCATAAAAGTAGGTTTCATGTTGCATACAAGAAGCATCAACATTGGTCAAATATTTGTTCATCAGATCTGTCAATGCAGAGGATAAAGTTCTTAGCTTCTGAAGGGCAGCAGTTAATCCATTCTCAGGACTCATTAGTTCTGGAGCAAAGTAATCTGTCTTAATATGCTGTGCAAGATTCTGAACAGTCTCTCTCTCCAGCTTGCAACTCCTGGCAGATTCTGAAGTGGTCCGAGTCTGGCTATCATCAAAAGCAAAACATAAGCATCTCAATGCACCTGTTGGTGGTGGTGTTTTACTTGTTGGCTCGTTTGATGATTGAACACCATTTGACCCATACTGTGAACATTTTCCTGTGGAAAGAAGTGAATCGATTGCAAATACAACACCTTCCTTGACAAAGGTGCTTAAGAAAACATCTGATAGCTTCTGCAGAAGCGTATCAACAATTTGAAGAGCTAGTATCAGCACATGGTGATCTTTCCGAGAAAGCACCCCAGCCAAAGAACTGTAATATGATTCAATAGCAATTTCAAAATTTCCAGGGAACTAGAGCATAAATTCAAATATTAGCTTAAAGACAGCACATAGAAAGGAAACCCTCTTGCACCTTGACAGGTTGCTGTCCTGAAGCAATTGGGCGAGCATGTCTGAATTGCTGAAGTATACTAGCTTGTGGATAATGGAGAGACAACCATAGCAAACATGTAAATTTGCCCCAGAATTAACCACCTATTTCATTAAAAAAGAAGAAAATAATAACAATAAGAACCAAGCCTTAAACCCCCAAAACAAAACATAGAACACAACAACAACAACAACAACAACAATCACAACTGCAGTAGCAGCCACAACGACAACATAAGTTAGGGACTGAAACTGTGAAGCTCACCTGAAGCAGAACAGGAAGTAAATCAATTCCAAATTTCTGCAATAGATCAAGGCGGCTCATCAGAAAACATTCCTTGTCAGTGGTTTTGTGGGTGTCATGTTCCCGGGATATAGGAGGTAGGAGCTCATGTAACAACTTCAGAACTTCATGTACCTTTGGAACATGAAGTAGATGATAATGTTAATACTAATTACTAAAGCTGTTTAAAATTACCAAGTACATAATAGCATTACACTAAAGGTGTTTAAAATTACTATAAGCTTTAAAAAGGCAACCCAGAGAAAAGTCAGATGCCATTTTAAAAAAAAACCGTAACCTGCAGGTATTTGAGACATGTAGGTGGTATACATGCAAAGATAGAGCAAAAAACATATACAATGTATATGAGGAGGTTGCAAGTCAAACATGAAAGATCGACATTGACTTTGTTACTCAAAAAGTTTAATAAGAATGCACATTTAAGGGGCACATCATGTCATCATACCAATATATCTGATTCTGTAGAAAACTATAAACAACCAGCCATTAAAATAATCCTTTGCCTCAAATCTACAACATTGATAAAAAAGGATACCGAGTAGGCTTATAGTGAGAGATTTTTCATTGACGGGCATTTGAATGGACATGTAGGATCAACTATATTTGGGTACGAAAGTGAACACATAGGTTTTGATTTTGGAGACAAAAATGAAATAAGTTGATATAGTTTGGATTTTGTTATAGTGTATGAGTAAAGGGTGTCCATATTATGAAAATAAAGGGAGGTAAAATGTGTATGTTACAAAGAATGTGTGGGCATACTAGGGTGGAAAGAATAAGAAACAAGATCATTCAAAAGAAGGTTGAAGTGGGCATCTATTGAAAATAGATTGCGAGAGAATCGACTATTGTGGTTTGGACACATGTAAATAAGATCTAGTGAAGCATCAGTTAGAAAACTTGAGGGGTGGGTAAATGATTTGTGCAAAAGAGGAAGAGAAAAACTCAAAAAGATGTGGGTGGAAGTGATCACGACTTCTTTTTCTTATCTGAATTTGGACATAGAGAGGATAATAGCAACAAAGCATTTTTGTGTACGACCGAACTCGATTCTCCTCTTATTTCATGTAACTAGCCCATGGATAAAAGCTTTGTTGTCATTATTATTGTTGTTTTTATATAGTTCATGTTAGCTTCATGTTATATTCTATATTGTGTTTAAAAAAAACAATCACAGCAGAGTACTATATTTTACTCCCTCCGTCCCAAAAAGTCTTTCCTGTTTACTATTACGGCCTCTCGATAACTCCAATTTGTTTGCGTGTTTTCATTGATCATTTGATAAAATAAAATATTCTTGTCGCCTCTTATTTTGTAGAGTTTTCAATGTAGTTTTTAAATATAATTTTTTATGTGTTATTTCCTTACCAATTTTAAAATAAAATCATTTTAAAATCTACGGGGTTTTGCACGTTAATCAAAACAGGAAATTCTTTCTGGGACGGAGGGAGTATGTGTTTTGATTGATTTTATAGTAACCCAACTTTTAAATTGATAGTATCTATCCCCTAGATAAAGAAAAGTTCTAAATGTTATACTTATTCATTTATACTGAATTTGGTAATTAATATCTCAAATTTTCAATTGTGTAACATGACTGACTTGAGCATTTTGTTGACAGACTGTAATGCAATTAATGTCAATATTTAATAAGTATCATCACCCATTGACACAGTAGTCAAAGTCAACTGAATTCTTTATCTGTAATGAAGGTATGATACCATGTTAACACACTAAGTGAAGGCTGTATCCTGTAAGTTTAAAGTCATTCACCAACCACCCTCTCACACTCTTAGAGGTTGTAACATTAGAGTTGATTTGCCTAGAAAACATCACTAGTCACTACTAAAAAGAGCGCATTTTGACAACATTTGGGAAGTGATAAGGGGTGTTTGTTTGAGTTGTTGTTTGAATGGAGCTGATCAAATGATCTGCACAAAAAACTCCAAAATGTAGTTGCTGGATTTCATGAACAACTCCAGCAGCAACCGCTTACAGCCCAACCATATGGCCCCATAGTCGTTAGCCCAAGAGAATTAGTTGTGGTGATACCACAAAGTGTTCCTAGCTTACTTGCTGTTGGATAAAATAGCTTGACTTTAAGTTACCAGAGATCAAACATTGTAGGAATATGATACAAAGGGTCTACTACAAGTACACATCATAACACTCAACAACACAAGAACATAATGTTATATAAAATATCAATAAAAGAAAACATCTTTCTTCCCTCCCCCCCCACCCCCACTCACCCACCCAACATAAAGGTAAATAACAATAACCCAGGCAGCACCTGTACTGCCGATTAGTAGGCCAACTGACTAATTAGCCAATTTGGCGTGAATCATAGTGACTGTCTGCAGTTCATCCCCTAGGCAGTCACTTTTTGGAGCACGTGAATGGGAAATGAAACACAGTATCTGGTCAAAAACATGCTACAAGAAAACACGATGAATACAGTGACATACCTGATTGCATTGCCCATCAACCATGGGAGTTGAAGGCGCTCCATGGGAAAGATCATAGGTGGACATTATATTACATATTATGCTGCTTATATTAAGATCAAAGAGTGTCTTGACGGCCAAAACAGAACCAGAAGCCAGTCTTACAAGTAACCCTATTAATTCCTGCCAACCAGCAAGTCAAATATAAACAGATCAATAAAAGAATTTAATATCAATTATCAACCCCCCCCCCAAAGAAAAACATCAACGCACAATGTAAACTGGTCGGCACAAAGTAGTTCGGCTATTCAAGTCTATTAGATGTGTGGCCTGTTGAACTAGTCCATGATTACAAAGTTCCTCAAGCATCTCAGAAGAGTGGCACACTTGTTCGACTATCTTTATCAAGCAACTAGCCACACTTTCAACAAGCTGAAGAGCAGGGAAATAATTTGGATCAGAAAAAAAGGAAATAACTTAGATCAGAAAATAAAGTTAGGAAGAAAGAAAGAACTGGAAAAGAAATTGTAAAGGTTCAGTCTGATAGACTAGCATACCTGTTTATCCTCGTACTGGAGAAGATTACACAGTATTGGAACTGCTTCCATGAAAGGTGAGGGATTATCGGATGGAAGCTTTTTACATATATTTACAACTGTTGAAATTGCAACCCTCTATTCATGAGGAAAAAAGAGGTGAACAGAAAAAGAGGAACAAATCAGAACTTGACTTCCTATGAGTTGCAGGTTCCTAATAATGAATGCATTTACAGCTTGTTCTATTATTACCTGCACACTTGTTGAGAAGAAATCAATATAATTTAAAACAGCCATTATTGCCCCTGATTGCAAACAAGCAAGTGGTTGTTCACGTGAAATTTTTTCCAGTGCTTGCAAGCACTGTAATGGGAAGAGAATGCATTTTACTCAAGAAGAAAAAACATAGCTAGAGCAAAAAAGTTGATATCATAATCATAAAAAAATAAAGTGAAAGCATTTGCACATACTTGTTCAGCCACATCCAAGTACTCGATAGCCAAAAGTCTTTGACAAAGAGCAGGGACAACATCATGTCTAACAAGAAACGCCGAAGACCGAGAATGGACATCACACAAATAAGTTAAAGACCTGATTGCGAGCAGCATTATATCAGGATTATTCTCGTGCCTAGCCAATCTGACTAAGACAGGAGAGAATGAATCCGTCATTAGGCTTGAAAGGGAACTACCAGAACAAAACGATAACAATTCGCACAGTTCATTAAGCGCAACCAATTGCACTGATTCTTCGCTCTCCTCAGTTAAGCTCAAAAGAATATTCTTGAATTTGCTTTGATCACCCGATGATCTTTGATTGTAGTATTCTCTATAGCTGTCAGAGTCACAAGATCCATAAGTAGATTCCCTTTCACCTTCTCCATCTGAATGATTTGATCCTGAAGTTGTAGATGATGTTTCCATTTCAATCCCATGACCTTCACGAGGGGTTGTTTGAGCTGATGAGTTTGAAGAACTTGCCCTAAACTCTAATGAACTACATGCTCTCTTATCAGCCGGAAGCTCATCATCAGTATCTGTTCTCTTTTGGCCTCGATTTTCCATTGATCAGCCCCTTCTATATTATACTGCACACATTAAAGTATACTATAAACCCTTGCAGATGAAAAATAACAAAATACACCTTATTTTTATTAAGGACAGGATCATGCCAGTACTTAAAATCACACACAAATACTCATCATTTTGAAGGATACTTAAGAAATTCGGCCAATACCTAGCTTGAAACTTGTATGAGAGAGAGAGAGAGAGATTGATTGACATAAAATGGGAAAATTGGGAAATTTAGAAAATTTGTACTGATGCCATAGATTACCCAGGCCATAAATCCTGAGAAGTGAAAAATCCCTCCAAAAATCACTCAAAAGTTATACAAAAAAAAGGAAGAAGATATCCAGATTGTCCATCAAACAGAGCAGCAGCACTCTGTTCATATTTCTTCCGCAAAATTTTAATACGAGAGCAATGGAATTACTGCTATATTCTATGTGTAGTATGTCAATACCAAAGGGTACAAATTGAAGATAACCCCCCCCCCCTCCCTCCCTCCCCCTCCAAACACAACTTCCAGGGTTCCTAATGGCGGCCGCGGTGATGACGCTCACTCGATCATCACTGAAAATTTTCAGGTCCTTTTACTAATCTTTTCCTTGTTGCAATGATTCGTTCTGTATTTTACCTTAGATAATAAAATAACAGGGGAAAAAAGGGTGCGTGCCTGTGAAAAGGGCAAGAGAGATGATGTTGGCGGCGGCGAGGGGCAGAGCCGCCGTGGGTAAAAGGGTTGGCGGGGGTTCGACTGTCAAATATGGAAGAAGAACGAAGGAAGAAGAAGAAAAAGAAAAAAGAAAAAGGAGAATATATGTGTGTGTGTGTGTGTGTGTGTGTGTAAATACAGAATTTGAGAGTGCTTAGGTTTCCGGGATGAGAGAGTCATCAGCATTGAGGCATCTTCCTTTTCTTCTGTTGCAGATCGGATGGAACGAATTGAACATAGGAAGGACACTTGCACGTCAATTTGTAGCATGGACCCAAAAGTAAGTTCTTTCTCTGTCATCTCCCTATTTTTTCTTTTTCTTTTCTTACTCAAAGGAGTGAGCAAAATAATCGAACCGAAACCGAAAACCAAAATAACCGAAATAATCAATTTTTTGGTTTTAGTTTTGGTTACCCATTATCAAATTATCGGTTTTTTTTGTTAATTCGGTTGATTTCGGTTCTTTAATTCGGTTTATTCGGTTAACCGAATAACCAGAATCCATATTCACCCTAATGTTTATTAATATCGGGCTGATCCCCATTGATGGGTGTATTCCACCCACGACCGGTCAAAGAAGAAGGCCAAATAGTTGACCGGTCAATCTTGAGAGTTTTGGAAGGGAGACTTAAATCGTCAGCAAAACGACATATCGTCGGCCAAAATATGACCGGTATACTTCACAAAAAGTATACCGGTCAAACTACGCTGTCGTCCTATTTATTCCAGACTTCGATAAATTCATCCCTCGGAGATTACCCGGTGTAGTTTCTGGGGTTGGAAAGTGTCGGCAGGAGAGGATCTGCGAGGATTTGGCGTGTAGCGACCCGTGTCAGTAGAGGACAACTGGAGATGTTGAAGAATCCATCCAAGGCACTACTTGACAAAGGGAATGATCCCTTCACAAGGCGACAAGGCAGCTTGAGGACGAAACCAGTCACCTCGCACCACATCGGCAGCATGCCCCCACGTGGGCGCACGTGGTCCTGTCCCCTTAGCCTAGTATAAATACTCATGTAAACCTCAGAAAGAGGGAGCCGAATTCACTCTCTCTAAACTCCCTTGTAAAAGCACCCGTGCATTCTCCGTTATAATATAAATTGGGCTACAGGTGTTCCACCTAAAGTCCTACCGGTCAATTTGCGTGTTTTTACCTTTCTTACTTTGCCAAATCAAGCGGACTATTCTAGACCCGGTCTAGTATAGTTTGACCGGTCAAGTAATTTACACCATCATTTTTGGCGCCGACCGTGGGACCGTTAAGGTTTCTTCTCCTAAACACAAACCTACCCACCAAAACACCACTCGAAATGTCTTCCAGTCAACAAATCAACGCTACCTCCGCACAGGTGCAAGCCACCAATGAGGGCGCCAGCATCCCTGTGGCTGCTACCATACCGGTCATTTCAGCCCCGGTGCTGCCTCTGGGCCTGAGCTCTGTCCCGACGGCCAGCGTGATCAGTCCCTTCGTGACCCCCGTCCCTTCCGCTGGACCGAGGGTAACGTTCCCACCAAGCATGACTCAGTTCATGAATGACCCAGCCAACCTACAAGCTATCCAGGGCTTTGGCCAGGTCATGGCTATGTGCCAGCAGAACGGGGGGATGCCTTTCCTCCCTGGTATGTTCCCATTCGCCCTTCCAGGCGCGGGGACCATGCCCCTACAAGCTCCGATGGCGGTGACGCCGTTCCAGACGCCGATGCCGCAACCATCACCTTTCCAGCCCCAGCTGGTCAGCACCATGGCCCCTGTCAACTTGGCCGGTGCACTTAACGCTGCAGGGCCGTCGCGTCCCCCGCAAGCTACGGATCCGCAGATCACTCCTGATGGTCATTGCGTCTCGATTGAGAGTGATGACGGCGAGTGGGACATCCCAAGGGCCCACAAGAAGAAGAAAGGAAAGAACATCCGGCCAGCAACCTCCCGAAACTCCGCCTTCGAAAGGCTGGGGAATAGGGAGGAAGGCCAGAGGAAGTCAGCCAAGCAGAGGCTGGGGCAGAGTGTTGCCCATGTCAGCGCATTCGCCCGGCTAGGCGAGGTGCGGGAGGCCGAGCCTGCCCGCACCCGGCGCTCCCGGTCTAACTGGCAGGAGCCGGCAAGGACGAGGGCCTCTCACCAGGAAGGGGAGGCAGAGAGCCAGCCCAGGTTACCGGTGGCGAACCGGTTAACCATCCCAAACGACCGCGTCCAGCAGATGGAGGCAAAGCTGGAAAAGCTGGAAAAGAAGGTCGGAGAGAAGAATGACCGGGACAAACCCCTGGCAGGGTCCCCGTTCACCGCAAGGGTCCATCTGACACCTTTCCCGCGAAAGGTCAAGATCGACGCCCCCAGATTCACCGGGAAGGAAGATCCGGAAATCCATCTGGACTCCTTCAACCAGAGTGCGACCATGAACGGTTGCACCGATGAAGAAAAGTGTCTTCTTTTCTTCCAGACCTTGCGGAACCGAGCCACTGAATGGTTCAATAAGCTTCACCCGGGAAGCATTGACTCGTTCAGTGATTTGGCCTCAAAATTCAAGGCCAAGTTCCAGGAGAATTGTACTAAGAGGAAGAAATTCACCTATCTTAGTACAGCCGGGCAGAGGGAGTCTGAGAACCTGACTCAGTTCCTTACCCGGTGGAAGGAAGAGGTGGACAAGGTGGAAGAGATGGATGACAAGACCGTCCTCTCCCTCCTCTTGAATGGCTTGCGTGCCGGGGAACTATACAAGGAGTTCTACCGGAAACCCCCGGCCACGTACCAAGAGGCCTACCATACTGCATGGGAGTTTGCTGAAGCTGAAACCCAGCTCCGGGCAAAGAGAGAAGCTGAGCATGGTCACAAGCCCAAGCCGGTGCAAGTCAAGAAGGAAGAAGCACCGAGACCTAGCCGGCCGAGGCACCACTATGACCTGGTCATCCGAGTGGTCAATACAGAAGAGTGCCAAGAAGTCCGGAAAGCACCGGTCATTCCTCCAGAAAACCCTACCGGTCAAGTAGGGCGGCAGTGGTCGGGCACCTATTGTTCGTACCACAGGTCTGATTCCCATAACACCTCCGAATGCAAGAGTGTTAAAGGGGTCATCCGGCAGATGATCGACAGTGGAGAGCTGGGCAAAGATTACTTGCAGAAAGCCCAGGAGAAGAGTCATCAGTGGGTTAGGCCAACTGCCCCAAGGAATGACCGGGACAATGACCGGCGGAGGAATAACCGGCCAAGGGAGCGGCAACCTGCCCCCGAAAAAAAATAATCGGCATGATCTTCGGCGGACCCGAGGGTGGAGATTCAGCCGCGCAGCGGAAGAACTGGGTCCGGAGCATTTACGTTGAAGAGGTAAGTGCTGAACCGCCCAGGCGTAAACATACTAGGAGGGAGCCAATCGTCTTCACTGACCGGGATCTCCCTCCTACCGGTGAGGATCACAATGATCCATTGGTCATCACCATGGACATTAATGGGGTAGATGTCGCCCGGGTACTTGTTGACCTTCCAAAAACTCAGGAGTGTCAACATCTTATACCTGGAGACCTTCCAAAAACATCTTATACCTGGAGACCTTCCAAAAACATCTTATCCTACCGGCAGCAGTGTCAACATCTTATACCTGGAGACCTTCCAAAAACTCAGGTTGTGTCGAACACAACTTGAACCCCTTAAAACCCCTCTCTCAGGCTTCACGGGGGATACCGTTGAAGGTGAAGGATCCATAGTTCTACCGGTCGAACTAGGATCAGGTGAAAAGACCGTGTGGAAGAAGATGCGGTTCATAGTTGTGGACATCAAGTGCGTCCACAACGCAATCCTAGGAAGGCCAGACATCAATAAAGTCGGGGCGGTGATTTCCATGCCTCATCTATGCATGAAGTTCCACACTCCAGGTGGTGTGGGTGAGGTGAAGGGCGACCAGAGGAACGCCCGGGAATGCTATGCCCGGGCAGTCAAGAAAATGACCAGGGGGTCAATGTCATCTCCCAAGAGATCACAAAGGGAGAGACCCGGGAGAAACTGGAACCCGAGGCTGAGACGGTGGAAATCGAACTTCACCCGGGTGATTCTTCGAGGATGGTCAGAATTGGAGCAAATCTCCCCGAGGATCTCAAGGAGCAGATTACACGGGTCCTCCAAGAATACGCGGGCATATTCGCATGGAGCGTGGCGGATATGCCCGGGATAGATCGCTCTGTTATCTGCCACCGGTTGGCCGTGAGGGAGGGAAGTCGACCGGTACGCCAGAAAAAGCGGTTCCTGGCCAGTGACCGGCGAGACTTCGTCAAGAAGGAAGTGAAAGACCTCCTCAGTGTTGGTCACATCCGGGAGGTCAAGTACCCGGATTGGCTGGCCAACGTTGTCCTTGCTCCCAAGGGCGACACGTGGAGAATGTGTGTGGATTATACGGACTTGAACAAGGCTTGTCCGATGGATTCATACCCCCTCCCCAGTCCAGATCAAATGGTGGACGAAACTGCGGGGTGCGAACTCCTAAGTTTCATGGATGCCTTCAAGGGTTACCACCAAATCTACATGGCCAAGGAAGATGAAGAGAAGACATCATTCCTCACACCGAAGGAACCTACTGCTACCAGGTAATGGCGTTTGGCTTAAAGAACTAGGGGGCAACCTACCAGCGCATGGTGAACAAGCTCTTCAAGCCACTACTGGAGAGACCATGGAGGCATACGTCGACGACATGCTGATCAAAAGCCAGGTATCTCTGAACCACCCGGCTGATATGCGAGCCACGTTCGATATCATGGCAAGGTACAACCTCCGCCTGAATCCTAAGAAATGCGTCTTCGCGGTTCGTACCGGAAAGTTCTTGGGATTCATGGTGACCAAAAGAGGGATAAAGCCCAACCCAGAGAAAATCCGGGCCATCACTGAAATGCAAGCCCCTACCTCCGTTAGGGATGTTCAAAAGTTGACCGGTCGTTTAGCGGCCCTCAGCCGGTTCCTTTCCCGGTCAGCTGAGAGATCCCTGCCCTTCTTCAAAGTTCTGAAGAAGGCCAACACATTTGCTTGGGACGAAGAATGCCGGAGGGCATTCGAGGAGCTGAAAGAGTACCTAGCGTCGGATATTGTATTGTCTAAACCCGAACCGGGTGAAACTCTGTATCTGTACCTGGGAATTTCCCCAAATGCTGTAAGCTCCGTTTTAATAAGAGATGATGGGGCACAAAAGCCCATTTATTATGTGAGCAAGGCACTAAACGGGGCTGAGAGTAGATATACGGCGATGGAAAAGACAGCCTACGCGCTTTTCATCTCCGCAAAAAAGCTAACATCAAACTTCCAAGCTCACCCGGTAGAAGTCTTAACTGACCAACCGCTGGGTGCAGTGTTGCGAAATTCAACATCCTCCGGGAGGATGGTGAAGTGGGCAATGATGTTAACTCAATTCAATATTGAGTACCGGCCAAGGTCAGCAATCAAGGGGCAGGCCCTAGCTGACTTCCTTGTAGAAATGACCGGTCTAACTCCAGACTTACCGGTCAACAAGCCCACTGAGCAATGGTGGGAGATGGCAGTTGATGGGGCATCCGGTCCTAGAGGATACGGGGGTGGTATCGTGTTCACCACCCAGAAGGATTCAAGATCTACCATGCAATCGTCTTCAACTTCAAACTGACGAACAATGAGGCAGAATATGAAGCTCTGGCTGGAGGGCTCAGACTTGCCCAAGCCTTGGAAATCAGCCGGGTCAGTATCAAATCTGACTCTAGCCTGATAGTAGGGCAGGTGACCGGTAACATGGAAGCAAGGGAAGGACGCATGGCACAATACAAGGACCTTGTACTTGCCCTGTTGAAAGGCTTCGAAGAATTCAAGATCGCCCAGATTCCCCGGGCGGAGAACGCGGATGCAGACCTTCTCTCCAAATTGACGCAGTATGCTCCCGAGCATGTTTCGAAACTTGCCCGGGTAGAGATCCTTGACCATGCAAGCATCGAGAAATTGGAAGTCGCCGCTATAACTGCCGGAAGCCAGTTTGACCGGTCAAACTTGGTCGGGCGGACGACCATTGGATGTATGATCTGATGGAATATTTGACGGATGGGAGCTTGCCAGAACAAGATGACCGGGCAAGAAAAGTGAAGCTCAGGGCACCCCGATTCCAGATTCTTGATGGAAAGCTGTATAAAAGGGCATTTGGGGGCCACTCCTGAGATGTCTAACCAACCGGGAGGCTGAGCGAGTCATAGCGGAGGTCCACGAAGGTGTGTGCGCGGCGCATCAAATGTCCCGTACGCTTTCCCAGCGCATTATCTTGTTGGGATATTATTGGCCAACGATTGTCCAGGATTGTGAGAGGTATGTACAGAAATGTAGAACATGTCAAGTATTCTACAAGTACCCCGGTAGACCAGCAACCTACTATCACCCCGTATCGAATGTCATCCCATTCGCTAGGTTCGGGGTTGATATCATTGGAGCATTCCCAGTCGCCCAAGGAGGAAGAAGTTCGTGATCGTAGCCATCGATTACTTCACCAAATGGATCGAGGCCAAAGTGTTGGCCAACATTACCACGCAACAATGCAAGAAATTCATTTGGAAGAACATCATCACGAGGTTTGGAGCGCCCATGAACCTCATCACCGACAACGGCCCACAGTTCCGAAATCCAAGATTCACTGAATACTTGGAGGGCTTCGGGATCAAGCACAATCGCTCTTCGGTGGCATACCCCCAAGGAAATGGCCAAGTCGAAAACGCCAACAGAACTATTGTAGATGGTTTGAAGAAGCGGTTGGGAGAAGCAGGAAACAAGTGGCTGGAAGAGCTCCCGCACATCGTATGGGCATTCCGAGTAACACCAGGAGGGCTCACGGGGAAACTCCATTCTCCCTAACCTATGGTGTGAAGCAAGGCTGCCCATCGAAGCTGAATTCCCCACGTTTCGGGAGTCAAACTATCAACCCCAACAAAATGAGGAAGATCACTTGGCCGAACTCAACTTGGTCGAAGAGCGGAGAATGGCCGCGGAAGTCAAAATGAGCACATACCAACAAGTCGTGAAGAAGTACCATGACAACAAGGTTGGGCCGCGGTATTTCCAAGTTGGGGATGAAGTCCTACGAAGAAGAGAAGCAAGTAGACCCGGCGACGGGGGAAAGCTAGCAAAAAACTGGGAAGGCCCTTATAGGGTTAGAGCCATCATTCGCCCGGGGACATACCGGTTAGAAACTCTTGAAGGGGTACCGGTAGAAAGAACCTGGAATTCCCATCATCTTCGCAAGTTCTACAAATGATTGTAATACTAGGCAAGGCCTACCTTATTATCAATCAAACCGATGATGTTCAATACTCAATTTGGTAGCGGCAGGATTGATAGGTCGAACCTATCCTAGGAGGGCTTCCTGGGTGGATCAAATCCACTTGGCTAAGCCAACTGAGACACAGGCCCGGACCTGGCACGCTGGTTACTACACCGGTCTTGCTCAGTATAATAGAAAAAATATCAAAACCCGGAAGAGGGGCCCGGAAGAGGGTATGCCTGCAAGAGGGCTGGACCTGGAAGAGGTTCGAACCGTACTTACACGGGCCCATGAGGTTTGACTGGTGTCGGGAATCAGCCGGCGCCGTCAATTGATTGGGAACTAAAAAGATGCCCATTAAAAGAAATAGAAGGGGATCGTCCACCGTGGCGCATCCTATGTCCCCCTTCTCAGGGAAGACTTGAACGGGGGGGTGAGCTAAGGCCTTCCCGGGATGGTAGAAATCAAAGGCCATTAAAAGACTTAATCACCCGGAAGAGGGGCCCTGGAAGAAGGGTGCATTTGAACCTTGAGAGGGTTCGAAACCATTCGAACATGGTTAAATCTCCAGTATTCTTACCGTTAAGGATACTTCAAGAAATTACTAGGTTACAGGTGCTCCATCTACAACCTACCGGTCAAAAAAAAAAAATACCCCGGTTGGGTATTGGTACAGCGGAACTTCGAAAGTTCCACAAGGCGAAGCAGTTCACCGGTCAGACCGTGGAGAAGGGACCTACCGGTCAAACTGCGCCTCACTTTCAAAACAAGAACGAAGGTGTTCAAAGACAGGTTGAAATCCAGCCGGTCAAACATTTTTCAAAGTGACCATCAAGTTGGAGTTAACCGGTCAAAGTCACTCGAGCTGAACTTTCAAATAGAGTGATCAAGAACTTGGAAGTTCCACCGGTCGAAACAATTGAGAAATGGCCTAACTTATACACCGGTCAGAAGTTCTACGATGGTATTCTAAGGAGCAAGATCAAAAAGTAAATCAAACAAGCAATCAGAAGTGGAAATTAACCGGTACGAGAAGAAAACATGGCATTCAAACGAAATTAAGAATGTTAATGTTTTACATTTACACCGGCATTCCCGAGGAAACGAGTTTTAAGTTTACAAAGCAACCAGTCAAGGCCGGGAGTTCTTAATCTAGGGGAAAGGGGGGAGTAGGCTCTTCTCGGGATAGATGCCAGGCCGTAAGAAGCTGCGGAGAACTCTGGGTCTCTTTCTTCAAAATCCGGTGGCAGGCAGCCTGGTCCTTCTTCTGACCACTCTTGAATCCGAAGGACCCAATAGCGGTAATCATCTTCTTTCCTTCAGACTCCCGGTACAAGAGCCTGAAGGATTCCATGGTCGCTTCCGGGCTAGCCGTCATCACCCGGGCAGCTTCAGCCTTATTCTCTTCCACCCAGGCAGCTGCGCGCCCGGGAAGGTTTCTTCCTTCTCCGCCAGTTCCCTCTTGGCTTCAGAGACTTCGTCCAGAAGCCGGCCATTCTCTCCTTCAGTTGGGAGATCTCAGTCTTCATTGCCCCAGCCAGCCCAGATAGCCGGATCAGCTCTTCAGCCTGGCTCCTCATGAGGAGGGCCATCTCCTCCTTCTCCTTCTTCAGCCGGGCAAACTCGGAGGGAGAGCCTAAGCCAAGCCGGTCAGCTGTAGAGGGTCCAATCTCCCCGCCTGCACAAAAGGAAGAAGAAGCCCGGTGAGAATGGGATAACAACGACAAAGGATCAAGACCGGATAGCAGCAGAACTTACCTCCTTCAGCCTCAGCCCCAGGTTGCGAAGGCCTCTTCGATGGTCTGGCCGGCCGCTCAGGATCTGACCGGGCCCTCTTCTTGGCATAGGAGGGGTGCGTGTGGCCACCTTCTTCACCCGGTGACCGGCCTTCTCCTTCTCCTTCCCTTAGACCGGTCTTCTTGGGTCTCCTCTTCGTCAAGGATTTCCACGGTCTCTGGATTTGACCGGGAAGGTCCTGGCAGTGTTGGTTTGGGAGCCCCCGGTCTCCCCCGCTGGTTGATCCTCGGGGATGGCGAACTCTTCGAACTCCATATCTGCAAAAAAAACTAAAACCATTAAGTACGAATACTTTGGCGGCAACTGCGATCACAAAAAAAAAATGAAACGAAAAATACCTGGGTGGGAGTTGCCCTCAGCCCTGCCGCAGTGTTGCCCGGGGAGGGTACCCCGCGCCCCGCTACATCATGGGCCGGGGAGGTACCCTCGCCACCCGAGTCGACCCTCCAAACCCAGTTGCCATAATGAAACGTCCTCCCGGTGAAAGGATCCCCACGCATGAGGACCTCAAGATTCGCCTCCAAGTCTGGGGAGGAAGCCGGTGCAGTATACTCTTGGTCGAGCAGATGGTCATTCCATTTCAGACCGGCCAGAGGAGTGAAGAAGGGGGGAAAACTCGATGAAGACAAATTTTTCCTTCCATCCCCGGTTACTCTGGGGGACTTCGGAAATGAACTTCCTACCGGTACGGGCTTTGAAGAATACAAAGCCTTCGCAGCCGGATCCGCCCGGTAAAACTTCGAAGCAAAAAAGGAAAAGACGCAAAGAAGGGGAGATTTTGAGATGGGTACAGATATTTACAAGGAGTGGAGGTACCGTGGGCGTTAGGAGTTATTTGGCCGGGCAGAATCCTAAACGCAATGGCAAACCTCAGTAAGGAGGGGGCGAAAGGGAAAAACTATGCCGCGTCCAGGGAAATGGTATGGAACCCTATCAATATCCTCCCGTGGGGTTCAACGATGTTGGGCCAGTTGGGTTCGTAGAGGAGGGTATACCCATCCGGGAGCCTCCTACGGATTTTATTTAAAGCAATTTTGGACACACGGGAAGGTATGTCAAGGAATAGAAAGTGGGAAGCGGAAAGTAACCGGCAGCGTGAAGCCGCGCCTCCCACGCATCCCGGGTTTCGTGTTCGGGATCATAGGGACCCGGTTCGTCATCAACCGGGTCATCCCTCCCCACGAAGGTTTCACCGGGCACCTGATTTACAGGATGCGGGTCGGGAATGGAAGAGTTGGGAACCTGACCGGGCGTAGATTCACGAGAAGAAGACCCGGTCGAGGAAGATGAGTTGGAATCCTCAGAGGAGCAGTCCTCTGAGGACGAGATCCTATCACTAAACGAAGACATGGCCGGGAAGGAAAAAAGAGAAGGAAGGGGAACTTACTTGACTCGGAGGGCTGGATAGCGAAGATAAGGAACTTGACCGGTGAAAGCTCTAGGAGGCGAAGTGCGAAAAGTGAGGAGTGAAAGGGGTTGGAGGCCTTTATATAGGAGGGAGGAAGCCGAATCAGGCGACTGGCCTCTCCAGGTTGCGCCGCGTCAGGCGGCGCAATGATGACCCACTGGCAGGCGAAACGACGGGTGGGCCGCCGACCGTTGCAACGACGTGTGTCCAACACGTGTCAAAAACTCTGAGTTCAAATTTCAAATTTTGAAATTTTCAGGCGGGAAAAGTCTGAAATTCAAATTTGAACCCGTTTTTCAGGATTTTT